>JACEII010000320.1:37684-57222 GCA_014332785.1 Antheraea mylitta | reverse complement strand
ATATATCAGCGGGTATATATATGATTGTTTGTAAAAAATGTGTCTGACTGTTTAATTGCCTTTAAAAGTTACTGAAAAAAATGTTCCTAAACCTATTATTGATTAATCATAAATAAAAATTATTTAAATCAAAATGCCTATTAAAAATACAACGTTAACCCGCTACCAAGTGTCCTAAATTCTGTCTATTGATATATTGATAATTTCTGTAGGTGGAAGAGCCACGCTGAAGCTATTACTGGTTTCAGCATGAATGGCTCGGCTCGTTCGGACTAATACTGCTCTCTCACAGAAAACCGACGTGACAAAACAGTGCTTGCATTGTAGTGTTTCGTTCGGTCATTGAGAGTGCCGGAAGCCCACCTCTCTTGCCCTTTCCTTCTTTCCCTTCCCTTACCCTCCCCCATATACAGGTTGGAAACGCACTTGCAAATCCCCTGGTGTTGCTAGTGTCTATAGACGGTGGTGGTCACTAAACATCACGTGACCCACCTGTTGTTTGCCTCTTATGGTACAACAAAATATATATTTATATATTAAAGAATCAGGTACTCTAAAATTCTTGTTCTTCTAACGTTGCCGGCTCTTGTACTAAGGTGTCGCAAAAAAGTCTAGTTACGTTAACTACACATTTTTACTTTTCGTTATCCTGGAGAACCCCTTGCGTTTTATGGGACAAAAACTATCCTGGATGTAGCCTTGTAATATCAGTTATCACTGTGTTAAGTTTCGATAAAATTGGTTCAGTACTTTCAGAGTAATATGGGTTTAGATTCTAGACTTTGATCCTTTATCTTGCAGAACCCTTTGAGTTTTATGGGACAAAAAGTACATTTGATGTAATCTCGTTATATTAGGTATCACTTTGTCAAGTTTCGTCAAGATTGGTTCAGTACTTTCAGAGTGATGCGTGTGCATAGGGACAGACAGACAGACAGACAGACAGACAGACAGACAGAAAGACAGACAGACAGACAGACAGACAGACAAAAATTGTAAAAAGATTATTTTTGGCTTCTATATCGATAACATAGTCTACCCTGATTAAAATTTTCAAAAAATATTTGATGTACAGATTTCGACTCGTTACAGTTTTATTATAGTATAGCTGACCCGTGCAACTTCGTCTGCACCAAATTGGTTATCACTGGTTTCAATTGTATTTTTAAAAGCGATAAAATTGAATAAAACTGACACCCGATTGCAGCCACAACTACCGTTTCCAATTGTGAATCCTAACTATCCCCGGTCTCACTCAAACATATACCCAGATTATATGTGATTTTTTATGTAAAACATCTATAGGCGCACCCTAAACTTAAATCGGCCATGGCGACGTTCGTGGTGATTACACACAAGCTTCGCACTATTAACGACCCTATCAGTAAAGCATAAGATTCAAATTATTTTTCTAAATTATTATAATAAAGAGGAATCGTAGTATTTTTGTATGTTAATTACGAATAAACTCAAACTACTGGACGGATTTCGATAATTCGTTTACCATTAGAATGCTACATTATCCCTTAGTAACATACCGGATTAGGCCTCCCACGGCAGTGGCTGAAGCCTAGGTTCGATCCCTCGGTAGGGAGCCCTTGAGTGCGTTGCTTGCGCGATACGGTGACACACAAATATACATCACTGCTACAACACTACACGATCACCCCCACACACGTGCACGCTACACGCTTGAAAGTGGAAGGGTTTACTTATTCCCCTTATCGAACTGAAAAACTCTCAATTTTCCAATAATATATATATGGAGGAGTTGTTGAGGCGTGTATGCTTGGTACACATATACGTTTCAACAACTCATACATATATAAATAGTTAGCTAGGTTAGCTAAGATAGGTCGCGATTTTGTATGCAACAGGCAACAGCCAAGCCGAGGTGTGCCGTGCACCCTTGAGCTGGTTGCCAAAATAAAATCGGATGAGCGCCTTAAGCGCTCGCCTTAGTAGTCCGGTGAAGCTGTTAAGACCTTGCTTGGTCTATACCGTAGACATTTCGAAAAAACCCTTAGTAACATAGGCTATATTTATTTTTTAGAAAAAAATTGGGATTTCTACTAAAATTTCAATAATGTAATCAAAGGTATGAAAAAAATTTGGCATAAAATGTATTTTATCGCATGCGCCCCGATAACTATGAATGATAGAACAAAAATATGTTCTACAATATTAAAGAACATATTATTATCTATAAAAAAACCTCGCGGCATCATACATATGTCTACTTATTGTGATTATGTCACTATAACTACATTTTTGAAATAAATCTTAATAAAAACTATACCATGCGTAAAAGACTATGTTATTCATGTCTATATATTAATCCTAATCCAAATAAATTATCTTTAAACTAAGACTGTTTCAGTACCTGTAGATAACTTTTTGAATTATTAAAATCAGCCATAACATTCAAAAGATATTGCGAGTTTTAAAATGTCAATCTAAACGAAATACGCGGGCACACAAAACGCAATCTTTGCACTATTAACGAAATACCTACTCAAAAACCTTTACAACCCTACTTGTATAATTGTAAGATTCAAATTGTTTCTATTTAATATTATGTAACGTCACAATAATGGGAGAGAGACGCGTGGATAGAAATGTTTTGTCGTCAACGTCGACCGGTTCATGTCCGATCTCACCAAAGTTAAGCAATGTCGGGCGTGGTCAGTGCTTGGATGGGTGACCGCCTGGAGATATTGCGTGATGTTAGCTTTTTACGGGTCAAATTAATCTTCAGTAATTTTTTTAATATATAGGTATATGTATTTTTTATATTTTTAAATTAGGTGTAATATAATATTTTTATAATATTACGGAATTGGTTTTTTTAATCTTACTAATATACATATACACTGACCAAAGTCTGACCTAGATAGATTTCAATTACATGTTTTTATTTTTAAAAGAGAGGAGGCTTATTTTCTGCATTAGGTCGAGAAGAGCTGCCAATGATGATGATGATGAAGATTATGGTTTTTTGTGACGTTACATTTCCGAAGCTACAGGTTATAATACGAACTTTGCACTATTGACGAAGTACTCAAAAACATCTGCAACTCTATCTGTATAAACATAACATTCAAATTGCTTTCTCGAACACTCGTCGTACCAGTATTACACGGCATGCACAGAAGACCTTGCGCCCTTTGACATACCGCCAAACACACCGCGCTTGCACCTTTCACTGATTTCTTTGTTACTATTTAATTAGACAATTGACTGTCACGGATTAAACTACGCATTTTTAACGCTATTTATAAATTATGAAACACCGTTCGCAGTTGTGAATGTAACCAGTGTTTTAATTGAAAATATGTCGGACAGCGATAATTTCGGAACTGAAAGTATGCACCCTTCTACAAAGAAAGTAAAATCACACTATGACATATATCTTGATAATGCTATATCTAATACTTTTATAACATACTTCAGTTATCATCGACCAATTTTCACAGTATTAACCAGCTATTCTAAATTTGAAACCCTTGCGTTTTATGGGACAAAAAGTATCCTGGATGTAGCCTTGTAATATCAGTTGTCACTGTGTTAATTTTTGCTTCTATATGGATAACATAGTCTACCTTGATTATAATTTCCAAAAAATATTTAATGTACAGATTTCGACTTGTTACAATTTTAATAGTATAGATTAGTTATTAACAATTTTGTGGACGTTTTCGAAGCAGTTGAAATTTTTGAATGGAATTGTTATGTAAGCGTAGCCTAGAGGTAAAGTTGGCGACTCTATACTATTTTCATGACCGACGGGGAGACGGTTCCGAACCCCGTCATTTTTTTGGTTATTTGTTTTTTTTTTTTATGTAGCCTATATAGCTTGAATTTTTAACTAATCTGTCTGCTGTAAATAGCACAAAGGAAAATTACCAAAATCCATTAAGAATCTCATGAACTACAAATTTTTTACTTTCGTCCGTTATTCTGGAGAACTCTTTGCGTTTTATGGGACAAAGAGTATCCTGGATGTAGTCTTCTAATATTAGTTATCACTGTGTCAAATTTCGTTAAAATTGGTTCAGTACTTTCAGAGTAATTCGGGTTTATATTCTAGACTTTAATCCTTTATCCTGGAGAACCCTTGGCGTTTTATGAGACAAAAAGTATATTTGATGTAATCTCGTAATATTAGCTATCACTATGTCAAGTTTCGTCAAGATTGGTTCAGTAGTTTCAGAGTGATGCGTGTGCATAGGGACAGACAGACAGACAGACAGACAGACAGACAAAAATTGTAAAAAGATTATTTTTGGCTTCTATATCGATAACATAGTCTATCCTGATTAAAATTTTCAAAAAATATTTAATGTACAGATTTCGACTTGTTACAGTTTTATTATAGTATAGATAGATAGATTTGTATATTATCAATTATGGATTAACTGATACCGAGATAGTGATTCCTTTAGTAATGGTTAGTGTTATCAAGACACTTGTATACTAAAGCAGAAATGTATAGTTTTATATTTGTATTATAATAGCTCTATGAAATTGCCGTTCTGCAGTACTGGCCATTTCAAATCAAAAAAATTTTTGTTTGGCTAAGAATTATAATTTCAAATTTATTTTATTTTAAAAACATGGAAATCTTTTTCCAAAAGTAGTCATTTGTTTATTGATTAGTATTACATTTTCACAGAACACGACACCGTTAACGCCGTCAGCACCGGTCCTGCAGGAGTGGATTGGGAGGAGATGGGGCTCCCTGTCGTTCAGGCTGGTACAGGTACTGACCGGACACGGTTGTTTCGGGTGGTATCTACATCGGATCGCTCGCAGGGGCCGACCGCCGCCTGCCATGAGTGCGGCGCTGAGGAAGATACCGCGCAGCACACTCTCTCTGAGTGTGCTGCGTGGGAGGTGGAGCGCCGTACTCTGGCGGTGGTGGTACCAGAGGATTTGTCGCTGCCGAGCGTGGTCTCGTCCATGCTCGGCAGCGAGCAGACGTGGCGAGCAGTGGCCTCCTTTTGCGAGGAAGTCATCTCGCAAAAGGAGGCGCCGGAGAACGCCCGCGAGGCGGATCCCCTCAGTGGCCGTCTTCGCCAACGGAGGACCGGCAGGAGGAGGCGGCGCTTTGCCCTACTCCTCCTGCCACCGTAGCCGGACCTGAGGGGATGTAGTCGGGGGGCTCATCCCCTCATTGCACAGGTACGGCGGACGAGGGGAGGCAGCTGGCGTGTACCCAGCTGCCTCTCTATAGGTAGGAGCCCGGAGGCCACCTTTCGCCGGGCGGACCGTTGGGGCAGCTATCTAAGGGGAATAGCTTAGCACGATCCCTTGCCGCCCCAACACTTCGGTCTATCGGTACACCGTGAGGTTGTAGTCCGTGCAAGCCGGACATTACCCATCCTCTCCCCCGGGAGGGTGGGTATCCATAAGGGATTTCCCCACGTAAAAAAAAAAAGTTGCAAATGTTTTTGAGTATATCATTAATAGTGCAATGTTCGTGTTTTGCGTCGCCACGACAACAATCACGTTTACCCTCTGCCTATAGATATTTCACATCAATTTTACAAATTTGCAACACACAAAATGTTGTTTATGTAATTTTTTAAATTATATCTCATGTAATTTTCATCAGATCAAATTTGCAAATTAATGAATGATTTGTACAATGTGAGTCAGTATATGAGAGAGTTTGTTAAAAACTCACCTGTTTTTGAATGTTCTATCACACAACTTGCACTGAACTTGTTGAGGAGTTACCAGTACATCATAATGTACACCGGCATCTCCAAAATTATCCAATACTCTATTCTCCTCTAGACTCTCTATTTTTATTATAAATGGATACTCTTTATCTTCGATTTCTTCATTTTTAATTAATGACAAACTCTCCTCTGTATGTTCTTGTTTAAAGTCTTGTCTCTCTATAACTTGTGATAATTCCTCATTCTGGAAACAAAAACAACTTTGATCAATAGAAATGTATTGTCTAGTTGCTAGTTGTTCAAGTGGTTTCTTGTACAGACCGATGACTTAGAAACTTTATGTTAATGTTTCTGACTCTGAAGATATACACAACCATGAGTCAACGGTAGTCTGGTGAAGCTGTTAATACCTAGCAGGGTCAATAGCGTAGTCAGATCGAAAAAATAAAAAAAAAACCATGAGTCATCCATACATCAGCTGAGTTATTACAAAAAAGTTTAATAGGCATTAAATATTTGCTTTAAAAAGTTTGGCATTAGATGCACCGCACTTGCTCAAGGCAAATTCGCGTTATCTAACCAAAGCGAGACAAATGACCAAGATGGCGAACATTCAGAGAGCACGATGCATTTAAAACATAAATAATTGATTGACATGGAATCATTAGGTTACCCTGCGAATAAAATCTAACATGTTGGTTTCTGCAAGCATTTTTCTTCCTGCTTCATTCATAAACTTTTTTTTTTATATCAAAGACGGCAAACGAACTGGTGGGTCAAGTGATGTTAAGTGATCACCACCGTCCATAGACACTAGTGACATCAGGGACGTCGCAAGTGCTTTGCCAGCCTGTATATGGGAGAAGGGGGAGGGGAAGTAAAGGGAAAGAAGGAAAGAGGAAGGGAGGTGGGCCTCCGGCTCTCTCACTGACCGAACGAAATACAACTATGTAATCACTGTTATTTCACGTCGGCTTTCTGTGAGAGGGGTGGTACTACCCCGGGTGAGCCAACTCATTCATGCTGAAACCAGTGACAGCTTCAACGTAGCTCTACCACCTAAAGTGTTATTTACCTACTAGTTATTTTTTGCCTATAACCTTCTCATTTTAAATCAAATGATTGACTTTTACAGCTTTTTAAATATTAAAACACAACAAAATGCTTTACCAACCAAAAATAATAACTACTCACTTTAAAAACTAGACTACTGTTTCTATTGTGGACTGGTTGCAAGCATTTATCCTCGGGGAATTCTTTCTTCAATTCTTTCAACACATAGAATTTACAGTCACTGTTATCGACACAATCTGATGTTTTTAATACTTTAAATGGTCTCTGGAATAGAAAGAGGAACTTGTATTTAACCATTGTTAATGACTACGTCCGGTACTGCTACAACACACCCGAGAGGTGAGACTACAATGCCACCGGAACATTAGTAGCACCACCATATTAGAGATACATAAATTATATACATAAATAAAAACAATTATATAGAACTAGCCTCTGCCCTCGACTTCGTTCGCATGGAACACTAATACTAACACCCAGTAGTTCTCAAAAGGAAAAACCTGTGCTCCGTTCCTATTGCTCTTAGCATGATAATATATAGCCTATAACCATTCTCGATGAATGAGCTATATAACTCTGAAAGAATTATTCAAATCGGTCCAGTAGTTCCTGAGATTACCTCCACAACGTCACGACATCACAAACTCACAAACTTTACCTCTTTATAATATTTTATATAGAATTGACATATAACTTACATGATAATAATATGATAGTTAATATTTTAGTGTTACTAAATTACTTTGGGGAAATGTGAGTAAATAGTAATTGCTTTGACTTCCACATTTCAGCATATAAAAAGCAGGATACCCTTGATCTATACACACTACTATGTGGAAACTGTTGTCAGGTAAAGCTCTGCCCTGATAAATAGTCACAGTGCCAAGGAGTGTTAATGGTTTCCCTGACAATACATATTTTGTAACACCACTTAAAATATAACTATTACTAATTTGAGTTTTTGGTGGGATTTTAGTCTGTCATGTAGTAGTTTTTATATTTTACTCATAATCTTGTGTTATTTGATTCTATATTGTGTAAATTTGGTGGTGTTTTACGTAATGTAGTTAGTTTATTGTGCATAAGTGAAGTGATTGGAAAATAATAGCACGGAGCATGAAATTCTGAGATGCCACAAAAACTCCCTGGAAGGTTCTAACAAGGGATCCACCACCTTGTTAGAATATTGATTCATACAAAGCTTAATATTGAAATGATCACACAACACTTGTAATACTATTGACTACGCGACAATGGCAGTAATAGTATGAAAGATTGATTGCCAAAAATAAACTTAAATAAAAAAAAAAAAAACTATTACCAATCATGTGATGATGTTAATTAAATTTGCAAATTATATTCTAACATTGGTAAATACACCTTCAATCGAACTGTAAACTGGAAATGAATTGCTATCACAATATAAATAAATTCCATGATTTATTCTTATCACTGTACATACAGATGCATGAAAAGCCAACCTACATGGTGTTTGACATGCAGTCCTTGATGGTAAGGCTTTGTTCTTATCAGGTGGAAGACAACAATACACCATACCATAAGGCCAGCTCACACTGTCTATATACTTAACTCTCTTTCTGACATATGACTAAGTAAAATATATAATACCATGTAGTCATTGCAGAACGGCTCTTTCTTATTCGTAAACTGTGGTATTTCTTCCTCGTCTAAATGTATTGTCTCCTGTTTCATCATTGATATAAACATCTGTAAATTCCAGTATAACTCTTGATCTGTTTTGTTCAATGCACAACTACGCGATTGACATGTTATGATGTCAAATTAGGGCTGTAATAAAATATCGATATACCGATATTTTTATTTTAAAATATCAATATTTTTTTATAATACTTTTTGGGCGATATATCGATATTAAAATTTATCTACGACTTGAATTTGACAGATTTTAGTATAATGTATAAAAAAACACTAAATCACAGTATCTAAACCTGGGTGGTTTAAAATCAACATAGAAATGATTGCAAATAACATGCTATTATCACCCGCAAAAGGATTGGAACTAAGGATGATTGATATTCATCGATGTTGAAGAAAAATCGATGATTAGTAGAAAAAACATTGATGTATTGTTTCCGATAACATCGACATTATGTGAATATTCTTTAGGGTCATCTAACGTTGCATGTACTAGCTAGAGACTAGATATTTTCAAATTTGTAAGCCTAACGAATAGTTATTTCTTTGGATGACCTTTTTTTTCGTCGCTGACTACGGAAAACACCCGATAAAGTTATGTTATTACAGACAATTTTAATTGCTGTCATTTCGTTACTACATTCAAACATTTCATTACTAAAAGGAACTGCGTGCGAATTCTCCTTTCTTTTACATTGTTGTATCGAGTAATTAAAATAACTCTTTACAGCATACCAAAAATTACATTACATTTAATTGAAAGTTTTAACATCGATGTTTATATTAAGTTGACAACACTTATTAAGTCGACATTTAGTTGTTAAAGTTTTCAGGGCACAGGATATAGGTTTTTGAGCCTTTTGAAGGATAGGTTCGTCTACAAAATATTTTTTTTACTTATGTGAACGCGTTAAAAGTTATACTTCTTTGGCTTAAGAAAATAATAATATTTTCAAAAATTTTATCTTTGACCTTATTCTACGTTTGTAGAAAAAGGACACAAATTATAGAAAAAATGTATAAAGATAATACAAAGAGATACAAACAACAAATACAAAGTAACAAAATTTTAACTAGAGCTAAGTTCAGGGTGTCGGTTTTTCATGACGGTGTGCGCGCATATAGTTAAAATTTACTTTCATCATTTTCCATAACGCGCCAAAAAAAGTATAAATTCAAAACGTAAGAATGGACTCGCGTCTCGGATCACTAATAAAATTTCTGCTACATATGCATTATTTTAATGTAATAAGCTAATTACCGTTTCAACTTAAAATCGAAATCGCAATACTTGTATATACACCCGCCATATTGCTTTCATTGTTATGCCAGTATTTCTCGTGTTTTCTTAAACTTAATAGTGTACGAAAGTTTTCTGCACACCCATGCATACATTTTACCATAATTTATTATTCTATTTGTTAACATTTGTTTAGGCGCGATTAGGAAGAAACTGGACGACAATGAAATGAATGTCCGCTACGGCAATATTTCGTCACTTTTCTGTACCATCCAGTTTTTTAATATTTTTGATTTTGTCAACAAATAATTTATAAACAGATTAGACAAAACTTTAGAAAAAAATTGAATAGTAATATAAATCATACAATAGAATTAAATATGTATATACGGGCGTGTGATCGTTCTGCCATCTGGTTTCAATGCACGTAACAGATTAAATCAAAGCTTCATTTTCTGTAGTGCCACCTATCATCTAATTCGGAACTTTTTTTATACTATTGGCGGCAAACGAACATGCGGTCACCTGATGATAAGTGATCACCGCCGTTCATGGACACTTGCGAAACTAGAAGAATCACAAATGCGTTGCCGGCCTTTGAGAAAGGAGTAGGCTCGTTTCTTGAAAAATGGATAATTGTATTCGTCCGGAAACGCTGCCGCTGGGAGTTCATTCCAGAGAACTGTCGTACGCGGAAAAAACGAACGTGAGAATCGCACGGTGCACGACTTCCAACCATCGAGATGACACTGATGGAACTTCAATCCGTGACGAGTCGTTCTGTAACGGAACTCAGCAGCAGGTATCAGTCCAAACAGCTATTCAGAGCATTCTCCGTGGTAGATCTTGTAAAGGATGCAAAGCGACGCTATTTCCCTATGAAGCGCCAAGGTGTCTAGCCTTGAGGAGAGCATCTGGTTGCCGATGATTCGAACCACTCGACGTTGGGTTCGGTCAAGAGGAAGTAGGTGATATTGAGGTGCTCCGGCCCAGAGGTGGGAACAATATTCCATGTGTGGACGGACTTGCGCCTTATAAAGCTGAAGGCGATGACCAGGTGTAAAATACTGTCCTGCTCTGTTAAGAACACCTAATTTTTTCGAGGCTAGTTTTGCTCTGCCTTCCAAATGACCACCAAAGTGAACGTCGCTTGATATATCGACACCCAGGATACTGATGTTAGGCTTGGCGACTAAGAGAACTCCCTGGAAGATAGGAACTGCGTTAAAGAGCGTCTTTTTTGCGGTAAAGATTCAGACTTGCGTTTTAGTGGGGTTGAACTCGACCAGATTTCGTCTTCCCCAATCTGAGACAAGCTCTAGAGACGTCTCAATTTTAGACACAAGTCTATTACGGCTCTCATAAACGCGTTCTCGAGAAACACCTGCACGACTGGTGTAAAAGGAATACACAGTACTATCATCTGCATAGCAATGAATATTGCTGATTTGCAACAAATCATTAATATGCAGAAGAAATAAGGTGGGGGATAGTATACAGCCTTGCGGGACACCAGCACTCACAGATCTGAGATCCGAGCATGCTCCGTCAACGACGACTTTCATGCTCCGATCCGTGAGAAAACTGGACACCCAATAGCGTAGTTTCTCGGGGAGTCCATACGAAGTCAGCTTCATACCAGACTCGATCGAAGGCCTTAGCAATATCCAAACTAACGGCCAGGGCCTCACCCTTATTTTCAACTGCTTCCGCCCATTTGTGAGTCAGAAAGGCTAGAAGATCACCAGCTGAGCGGCTTTGAGGGAAACCGTATTGGCGATCATTAATAAGATGGTTATCTTCTAGATACTTCAGAAGCTGGCGGATGCAGGATTCCATTATCTTATAGAGCAGGGAGGTAATGGCAATCGGCCGATAGTTGGATGGATCAGAGCGGTCGCCTTTTTATGGATCGGGTGCACCAAAGCGCTCTTCCAGATATTAGGGACAACACCTGCGATGTATGAGCGCCGAAAAAGATCGGAAAGAACTGGAGCCAGTTCCGGAGCACATGTCCTAAGCACAATTACGAGAAATCAGTCTGGCCCACTTGACTTCGAGATATCCAAAGAGAAGAGTGCATTGCGTACAGCTGTTTGCAAAAACTGAACATTAGGCATCGAGCTTTCGCAACGCGGCAATGTAGGTGGTGGCTTCCCTTTGCAATCGAGAGTCAAGTTGGACACAAAAAGGCAACTAAGAAGATCGGCCTTGTCTTTAGCGTCAAGGGCCAACGACTCGTCTTCTCTCCGCAATGATGGAAAGGATGGTCGACAAAAATTTCCAAAGACAGCTTTGGCAAGAGACCAAAGCGTCCTGGATCCCGATGGGACGCGAATTAGTTTCTCACCAATTCTACCAACAAAGGTGGACTTCGCCAAAGCGATTGCGCTTTTGTAAGATCTGGAGGCAAAGTTGTACTCCTTTTTTAATGCGCTGATATTTAGATCCTGTGATGCCACTGCATTCACCCAGGCCCGGTAACATTTCTGTTTTCGACAGTAGGCCATGTGCGACCGAACCACGGTTGAGATTTGCCTCCAATGGGTATCATGGAGCTCGGAATAAACAAGCCCATTCCTTGGAGTATGATGTTGGAAAGACTATTTGCGATGGCATCTGTATCATCTAGCGAGAAGCAAACCTGCCTCCATGGGTACGAAGCGAAGAAAGAACGCAACCCATCCCAGTCTGCTGATCTGTAGTGCCAGACTTGGCGTTTGTCCACAGGTCTTGTACGAAATGGATGCGTAAGAGGCACAGTTGTCCGGATTAGGCAGTGATCCGACGAGCCCAGAGGGGCCTCGACGTTTATATGGTAACTGTCCGGATGAGATGTCAACAGAAGATCCAACTTAAATAACACAGGAAATATTATTAGCAACTCTCTAATATAAAGTAAATAAAATGTAAAAAAGTATGCAAAAAAAAATAACTTTTACTTCAATCGGGTGTGGCGGTTACATTGTTCTTATTTTTTATATGATCTGTTCAATACATATATATTAAAACACTTTTGACAAATGTGACACTGGAATTGTGCTTTTAATGCTTCAAGCCTAACAGTACATTTTAATTTAAAAATATTTTTTAAAGAACCAAGCCGCCCAGGTACTTTTATTTTATAACTCTAAATTTATTTGTATTGTCCTTTCATTCATTCATTTGTACACATATGATGTACTTCTGTCATAGTTAAAAATTGCTTCCCTGCTCAATAAAGGGGGATCCGTAAAACAGCTACCAAACCGTTTACAAGTAAACACAATCTGAGTCAATTAATCTTTTATTTGTATCCAACCTTCTGAAAGTAACAATGTGGAAGCCTCGCTACCATTTTCAGCTAAAATTACAATGGAATCGTTCATCACTTCATATTAAAAAGCAAAGTCCTCTGCCACGTTTGTCTGTCCATCCGCGATAAACTTAAAAACTACTAAAAGAATTGTCATGCGGTTTTCACTAAATCATGGTGAATCAAGAGAAAAGTTTCAAGTATGTATTCATCAATGTTGCCGCTTTTTATGTTGATAAATATGATTCGGTGTACGGAACTGTTTCCCGCACCAACATTCAAATTTTTTACCATAATCATAATGCATCCTTTTTTCATGTTCTACTAGACGACTTCTCGTATTAAAATATTTATGGCAAGTGTCACATTGGCATCGCTGATTATTTATTTTTTTAACAACACCACAACGACTCCGATCCTTATGTTTGGAAAGGTGAATCGGTGAACGGAACTGTCTCCCGCAAGAACATTCAAATGTTTTAAAATAATCATAATGAACACTCTTTATATGTCCTGTTAAATACTTTTTTTTTATCAGCTTCTGACAAATATGACATTGGAATACTTCATTATTTATAACTTTACCATCAGCACAATGCACTTGCTGGTTATGTTGATAAAGATGAAGCGGTGTACGGAACTGTTTCCCGCAGGAACAGCCAAATGTTTTACCATAATCATAATGTATCCTCTTAATATGGACTAATAAAAGATGTTTGGTTTTGTAAGCCTTATGGCAAGAATCACATTGGAATTTTTGATTACTTATAATTCTTACATTAGAACTATGTTGATCATTCTTATGATGAGAAAGGTGAATCAATGAAGGAAACTGTTGTCCGCATGAACATTCAAATGTTTTACCATAATCATAATGCATTCTCTTTATATGAGCTATTAAAAGAGGTTTGGTTTTGAAAAACTTATTGCAAGAGTCACATTGGAATTGTTCATTATTTATCTTCTTAACGTTAGGATTATGCTGCCGCCTCTTATGGCGAATGAGATGAATTGGTGTACGGAACTGCTTCCCGCACCAGCATTCAAACATTCTTCCATAGTAGACATGAATCTTTTTTGTATGTTCTTCTAGAGCGTCTTTACTTTTGTAAATACGCTCACACAAGTCACATTTGTATTCCATTTTCTTACCATTCTTTCTAGTAATATATGGCTTTATACGCTTACGATACAATTTAGATTTGTGTCTTTTATTACTATGTACATCGCGGACGTGTGCAAGCATATTATTACGACTATCAAAATGTTCATGACAATATTTGCACTTGTGCGACTTACTCAATACGACATCCACTGGTGTAGGATACAGTACAACCTTTATGTGTTCGTTATTGTGTATTAGTAAAGTATATCTGAAAACAATGAAATATAACTCAATGCTTTTATGCAAACTCTCTAACTGACAACAAACAAAACTAACAGTGTCCAATCTTAGGCTTACTCCATGGTAGGTTTAACCAGATTAATTTTTTTTTGATGACTTTCATTTGGAAAAATTTAGGGTAGCAATTAGTTTATACAAACTTGCAACATTTGTAGGAGGTAAAGCCACACTAAAGCTGTTACTGGCTTCATCATGAATGGATCGGCTCACCCGGAGTAGTACCACCCGATCCACAGAAAACCGATGTGAAGCAACAGAGCTTGCATTGGTAATTTCGTGTGGTCAGTGACAGCGACGGAGGCACACCTATCCTCATCTTCCCTTCCCTGCTCCCCCAAACCTTCAAAACAACGCACTTGCGACTCCCCTGGTGTTGGAAGTGTCTGTGGACAGTGATGATCACTTAACATCAGGTGACACACCTGTTTGTTTACCTCCTATGATATAAAAAAAACACGCACGCACACAGGATAACATATTCCTTGTAATTCTTGCAATTTTAATCAGATCAAAATTGGAAAATTAATGATTTGTACATTGTGAGTCAATATGTGATAGTATTAGTACTATCTAGTATACTATATAGAAGTACTATTGGTCTGGTAAGGCCTTAACAACTTCACTGGAGTACATTGAAGACTCACCTGTTTTTGAATGATCTACTACACAGCTTACACTGAACTAGTTGAGGAGTTACCAGGACATCATAATGTACACCGGAGTCTCCATAATTATCCATTACTCTATGCTCCTCTAGACTCTCTATTTTTACTATAACTGGATGCAGTTCATCGTCGATTACTTCATTTTTAATGACTGACAAACTCTCCTCTGAATGCTCTTGTTTAAATTCTTGTCTCTCTGTAACTTGTGATAATTCCTCATTCTACAAAAAAAAACAACTTCAATCTTCAGAAATTAATTGCTTAGTTGCTAAACTAGAAATAACAGGTTCATGTATTTTTTGTATAAAATGATGAATTAGAAACATTATACTTTTTGTTAATGTTCATCTCAATATACACAGAATAAGAGTCATCCATTTTTTTTTTTTCGAAATGTCGATGATATTGACCCAGCAGGTCTTAACAGCTTCACCGTACCACTAAGGCGAGCGCTTAAGACACTCAGCCGATTTTATTATGGCAACCAGCTCAAGGGTGCACGGCACATCTCGGCTTGGCTGTTGCCTGTGGCATGCAAAATCGCGACCTATCTTAGCTAACCTAGCTAACTATTCATATGTGTATGAGTTGTTGAAACGTATATGTGTACCAAGCATACACGCCTAAACAACTCCTCCATATATTTATTATCGGAAAATTGAGTTTTTCAGTTTGATAAGAGAAAAAAGTAAACCCTTCCACTTTCATGTGTAAGCGTGTAGGCGTGCACCTGTGTGGGGGTGATCGTGTAGTGTTGTAGCAGTGATGTATATTTGGGTGTCACCGTATCACGCAAGCAACACACTTAAGGGCTCCCTACCGAGGGATGGAACCTAGGCTTGAGCCGCTGCCGTGGGAGGCCTAATCGGGTGTGAAGTCATTCATTCATTATAACTTTAATATGATTAACTTACAATAATTTGTTTACCCTCTGAATTAAAACCTAACATGTTGGTTTCCATAAGCATACAATTTTGATGTGAATCACACTACACTTTGAATACTTTTACAATTTTTAAAAAACAAACAGCAAAATCAAAATGGAAATTTAAAATAAATAAAGTTTAGTTTTTACAGTATGTTATTTGATGTAGTCAATCAGAAAATAATGGACAATAAAAATTATAAACTGTCAAAATTATTGCATTGTTGCTGCCTCTGGCTCTACACAAATAGTGAAGGAGCCCAAAGGTTAGCCCTACAGTAGCAATCCAAGGAGTAATGGGAAAACGTTTATCAGTAATATATGCAGGTTTTTGTTTTAAATGCACACAGTAGTTAATGCCCCAACAGTTTCTAGGCTTAACAAAAAAGAAATCACATACCCACTAGGTATATGTTTGAATGATTTCCTGAATAGTTCAGATTCACAGTTGGATGCATTAGATGTCGCTGCAATTGGGTTTTTGATATTTTAAGTTTCTTTCTGTTTAAAAATACCATAGAAACCAGTAATAACCGATTTGGCGCATAAAAAGTCCCAAGGGTAAGCTAATTATCAATATATAATAATATTCTGTAATGATGTTAATTAATTTTGTAAATTAAGTAAATTCACCATAACAATAGTTCATGAATTTTAAAATTTCTGATTTACTTTATCAATTATACATCATTTATTTATTCATAGTAGCTATGGATTCAGTTACATAAATAGTCTTACTGTATAATGCTATACCTGTAATAAGTATTTATCACTGTTGCCGTTATAACCACTTTGTCGCTAAATATAGCGAATTTCGGATATGTTTAACAACTTTTTTTAAAATCTAGTGATTAAAAAAAAATTTGCGACTTCTAGTGATTCACTGAATATTGAAAATATTTAAGTATTTTGATACTAATTTAAATGTACTTATTGGTAACGACATGAATTGCTGATGTTGTTTCTGTAATTTCCCTACCAGAATGGCATTCGATCTCGGAATCGACCAGAATTGGAAACAGAAAGAAGATTTATAATATGACTAAAAGTTGTTATAACTAAACCAACTAAAGTCTTTTGTTCGTTTCATCACAGTTAAATATTCACAGTATAGTATTTTCACCATATTATTTACTATGGAATATTGTGAAACATTTAGCAATTTCTGGCAGATTTTTTAATTATGTATTTTTCAAAATCTAGTAACTTTTTAATTGACGTCTGGAGACTTTTTTATTTCTTAAAAGCCTTAAAAGGCACCACTGGAATTTATAATACAGCCATTCATGGTAATGCTCAGGTGTTATCAGTTGGTAGCCAACCAAACGCCATACCATAAAGCTAATTCACATTATTATTTAGTCCTCACTTAGCTCTCTTTCTGTATAGATATGTATGAGACACTTTAATACTGTAAATAAAATGTATAATACCATATAGTCATTGCAGAATGTTTCTTCATCATCCATACACTGTGGTTTTTCTTCCTCGATTAAATCTTGTAATGTTTCCTGTTTTATTCGTGGTGCTAACATCTCTAAATTCCACTGTAACTCTTGAGCTGTTATGTTGGATACATCAGAATTACGTGCTCTACATTTTGTGGTGTCCATATTTCGATTTGTTTTAAAACTCTTTTGTCTGCACTGGTAATATATGTTTGTCCTAATACTGAAAAGTTTTGATTATTTATAGAGTCTGTGAATTCTTTTACGTCTTCTTATCAATTAATGAAATAAACTCTTTATAATGTACCGAAAATAGCTAAGTTTCTATAAAATGTTTTGTGTCAATAAAAACAATGTTTATATTAAGATTAGGGATGTTCGAAATTCGTCGATGTTGAATAAACATCAATGTTTTAATTTCAATAATATCGACATATCATTGATAAGGTAATAAAATATCGAAATGTCAATAGATTATTTAGGGTCATCTAGCGTTGGATGTACTAGTTAGGGACTAAATAACTATTAAAGTTAGCTATTTCACACGAGATGATACTGGTCAACGTAATCGAAATAAGCCGTACAAACAGTTATTTCTTTGCATTTCCTAAGAGGAAAAGGGAAAGAGAGAGTTTCAGGAAAGTTTTTTTACAGTTGGTGAACTCCTGTACCAGCAACGGAACAGACAATATGGAAAACACTCAATAAAGTTAATTTTAAGACATCAATGATTATTGTACATCGATACTTTAAAACCAATATAAATATAGATGTCAACATCAATGTTTTTCTAATATCGAGCATCCCTAGGTGTTTGTTCAGATGACATACCCGAATCCTAAGGATGTAGCTGACATAGTTTTTAATGTGTTAGGGCCACAGAATAGAAGTTTTTCAAGCCTAACTTATTATAAAATATCTTAAAGTTTATAATTCACTGAAGCGTAGATTTAATTTAAAATAAAGTTATTCTTTTGTTTTTAAGGTTTATTTATACACCGTTACAATTTAATAAGTAAAATAGCTACTTAACAGATTGTAAGCTATACAATATAACATGTCCCTATAGATCATTGGAGCCGAAACGTTTATTGATATGAAACTATCTATATATCTATATATCTATAGGCACTCTATAAACTTAATTTTGGCTCGGCAACGTCTGTGGTGCCAAAACACAAACTTTGCACTATTAATTTGTTTTAAGAATATACTCACAAACTACTGGAAGGATTTTGTTACTTAGTTTACCAGTAGAATGCTACATAAACAGAAATACTGAGTCTTAAATTTAAAAAAATGAGCTGCCATGGGACGCCTGGCAAATGTGAATCATCAAAATTGTCTTGTGTAGGTTATACGCATAAAAGAACGGATTAGGACAGGAATAATTTAGAGCATCATGAAAAGATATAGCTAAAAAAATTGCAAATTAGTTCCATAAAATAATTATTATTTACTTATTTTATTAAGTATGTTACGCCATCGCTACACACTATAGTCGGTGACTAAGTATGCCGAGTTCCCAGACCCAAGTTGTGGCAGGTGTTCGAAGCAGCGAGTCAGCGTTTTCCACAGTACAACTGATGCACGAAATTAGTGGAAACGTTTGGTGGTCCGACTCCTCCGTTCCCACACTGGCCACATATAAATACGTGAACAAAACAACAAGACAGGATTGTTAACCCAACATCGATTGCTTTCACTAGCTAATAATTTAGTTTTAGGCGAGGGCTCTCCTAACTTCGGAAGCTCTCTAGTATTAGTTTTCATTGTAATTTTATATTTTAATAAATTAATTAAAGTGAATTGGTTTTTTTTGGATCCTCCGGCTCTGACCTTCGTAATTGGCGCAGTCGGTAGGATATTCGGATAGATTAGCTTAGGGGATTCTCATATTGAACCACCTTATTGCTGAGTGTCCGGATACCCGAAAAAGAACCCGGAGGCCAACGGCTGGAGGACAAATCCAAACATCGATGCCAAGAAGGACCAAAATGAAATTTTTCATATAAGTACTTGAATCGCTCCTGTACTTGCTTATCCCTTAGTTTTATCCTTGTGTATTATTTTTTAAATTTTCTATCACAGAAAATTCCGGTAGGCTCTACATCGAGTAGGC
>JACEII010000320.1:18937-37674 GCA_014332785.1 Antheraea mylitta | reverse complement strand
AAATTTTCTATCACAGAAAATTCCGGTAGGCTCTACATCGAGTAGGCAAGTCCGAAGGAACTTAGTGAATAGTATTAGAGTAATATTTCAAAATTTTCTATCACAGAAAAAATTCTGCAGGCCCTACATCGAGTAGGAGCGCCCGTAGAAACTTAGTAGATAGTAATAGACATATAGAAACTTTAGTAGAACCAAGTAATTTTATAGAAATGGATCTTGATACCATCTTCAAGGCTTTATGCCCTGTGCCAGAATTTGACGGAAATCCTAACGTATTAACTAGATTTATAAAATTGTGTGATCAAATATGTACTGTATATTTAAGTACAGAACCAGGTAGTGAGCTTTCCAATCTATCCTTACTGAACGGAATACTTAATAAAATTACAGGGCCGGCGGGCACAATAAACGCGAACGGTATCCCCGAAAGCTGGGATGGTATTAGAAGTGCCTTAATAAATAATTTTTCAGATCAAAGGGACGAAACAGCCCTCTATAATGACCTTGCTATTGCTACTCAGGGTAATAATACACCTCAGGAATTCTATGATCACTGTCAGAATCTATTTAGTACCATCATGACATATGTAAGCCTACACGAAATTATTGCCACAACCATAGAGGCGAAACGGACCCTTTATAAAAAACTTACTTTACAAGCGTTTGTTCGCGGTTTAAAAGAGCCCTTAGGTTCACGTATAAGGTGTATGCGTCCTAATAGTGTCGAGGAAGCATTACAATTCGTGCAGGATGAACTAAATGTGATGTACTTGCAACAATGATGATCTGGTGAGCGATCGTAAATCCAATGTTAATACTGCATCAAAATCTATGCAGTTGCCACCATTTGCAATGCCAGTACATAAATCATTCGCTCCTCCTGCAACGACGTACAATATACCTTTCCCGCGACCAGTGCCTCATTACCAACCTTTGACAGCGTGGAGACCAAACC
Organism: Antheraea mylitta; assembly: GCA_014332785.1. Classification (NCBI taxonomy): domain Eukaryota; kingdom Metazoa; phylum Arthropoda; class Insecta; order Lepidoptera; family Saturniidae; genus Antheraea; species Antheraea mylitta. The sequence goes on along the minus strand of JACEII010000320.1, from coordinate 36,719 downwards.
TTCCCATAAGCCGACACCCTCAAGGTCCTTCCCGCACTCAACAAATATTCCGTGCGTTGCCTCCTAACTACAATGCTCAACAAAATTCGTTTAGGGTGCAACCGCGAACTCAACCACTTAATACAGGGACCTAAGCCAATGAGCGGTGTAAGCCATTATGTGACCAAATCCTTACCACCTACTGGTTTGGGCGGACATGACTGGGCAAGGTCGGGTAACCCGCCGCATAGTAACTATTTTAAAACGAGAGAGATGAACCTTAACGAGTGCTTTGATGATGAAATATACCATCACCCTTATTATGAACCTTATTCATATTACCCGGAATATGAATTTAGTTGTGACTGTCCCACGACATACGATCATGACGAGACTCAGTACTACCCTGACTATAGCAATTGTGAATCGACAGACACGGATGACGCAAATACCCTCCAACCTTCTACAAATAAAGATCAGGATTTTCACAAAGCTCAGAAATCAAGAAACTCAAAATAGAAATTAACATACAAACGCAACGGCAACTTTCCTACATCCAAATTTCCAATCCTCCTCTGAAATTCCTTATAGATACCGGGGCAAATCAGTCTTTCATCAGCCCCGAGGCAATTGAACGCTATTTTCCTCATGTACCTCTTAACTTCGACCCCTTTGAAGTAAGTAATGTACATGCTACCACTCGCAATAATTATTCTGTAACTTTAGAATGTTTTCCAGAACTAAATAGCTCTGAATGTATAAAATTATTTGTGTATCGCTTCCATAATTACTTTGACGGACTTATCGGGCTTGACTTACTTGAAAAATGGGAAACTAAAATTGACCTCAAGAATAGATTACTAATAACTCGCGATGCGACGAATCCCATCCAGATGTACAACTCGCAAAACGTTAACCTATATGAAAACATTATCCCAGCAAATTCTTCTAAATTAGTTAGACTTCCGATAAATATTCACGACGGTGACGCGTTCATACCGGAACAAGTAGTATGCAATTGCGTCATAAGAGACTGTCTTACGGTAGTTAGCGACAATCACGGTATATTAGAAGTTAATAACCCGTCTCCGCACGATAAAATTTTTCCATTAGATTACCCGATTTTAGCCGAAGCTCACACTAACGAGTGCGCGCGTACCGAACGGATATCCACGCGTACCAACGAGGTCTTAACACGCTTACGTACGGATCACTTAAACGATGAGGAACGCGCGAATTTAAAAACTTTGTGTTCTCAGTATGCGGACGTATTTTACATAGAAGGGGAAGCACTAACTTTTAATAATAAAATAAAGCATCGGATTCGTACTACCGATGAGCAACCAGTGTATACGAAAAGTTACCGTTATTCATTTATTCATAGGGATGAGGTCAAACGACAAATTAATGAAATGTTAGATCAGGGAATAATTCAACCTTCCGAGTCTGCTTGGAGTTCCCCAATATGGATTGTACCCAAAAAAGGTGACGCATCGGGCAAAGCGAAATGGCGACTTGTCGTAGACTTCCGCAAAGTTAATGAAAAGACACTCTATGACAAGTACCCGATCCCCAACATATCAGACGTATTAGATAAGCTGGGGAAAAGTGAGTACTTTACTACACTAGACTAGGCAAGCGGATTTTACCAAGTTGAAATGAGCCCCGAGGACGTTCCAAAGACCGCGTTTAATGTAGAACATGGGCATTATGAATTTTTACGTATGCCTATGGGTCTAAAAAATTCACCATCTACATTTCAACGTGTGATGGACAATGTCCTTAAGGACCTGCAAAATACTGTGTGCCTGGTGTATCTCGATGACATAATCGTCTTCAGCACGTCACTCCAGAGCACATGGTAAACCTCAAAAAGGTGTTTCAGAGGCTTAGAGAATCTAATTTTAAAATCCAGATGGATAAATCAGAATTTTTTAAATTAGAAACCACATATCTGGGTCATATCATTAGTAGAGAGGGGATAAACCAAACCCAGATAAAATCTCCGCAATAGAAAACTATCCTATTCCTAAAACTCCGAAGGAAATTAAACAGTTTCTCGGTTTTGTCGGGTATTACCAAAAATTTATTCCGGACTTCGCTCGAATTATCAAACCACTTACCAACTGCTTAAAGAAAGGCCATAAGGTCATATTAAATTCCCAGTATACAAGCTCTTTCGAAAAGTGTAAAACTCTGTTAACCAATGATCCTGTATTGCAATACCCCGATTTCACAAAGGATTTCATTTTGACCACTGACGCTTCAAATGTGGCTCTCGGCGCCATTCTCTCCCAAGGACCTGTAGGATCAGACAAGCCTGTGTGCTTCGCTTCCCGAACCCTAAACAATAGCGAAATCAACTATAGTACTATAGAGAAGGAGCTTTTGGCTATACTTTGGGCCACTAAATATTTTCGACCATATCTATTTGGCCGAAAATTTAAAATAGTTACGGACCATAAACCACTTCAGTGGATTATGAGCCTTAAGGAACCAAATTCTCGATTAACAAGGTGGAGGCTAAAGCTTAGTGAATATGACTTCACAGTTATATACAAAAAAGGGAAATCCAATACCAACGCCGACGCACTTTCTAGGGTCGAAATCCATAATGAAAGTGCCGCTTCAATGGTAGTTAACATTTCTGGCTCTGAGTCGACAGTTACGGCACGCGACGACAGAGCACTAGTAAGTGACTCTTCGACTGACACTGCACCCACTATGAGAGCTTACAATTCCGACATAGCTGCCGACATAAGTAATGTAGGAACACAACATACGTCTGTTGAAAACCCTATACTAGAAATACCCATAACTACCGATCCATTGAATAAATTTAACAACCAGCTTATTATGGCAGTTGTAAGTGACGTAAAAAATACCCATAACTACCGATCCATTGAATAAATTTAACAAGCAGCTTATTATGACAGTTGTAGGTGACGTAAAACGACGACCGACAGTTACGAAACCGTTCGACACTCACACAAGGACATGCGTACAGATATCTGAAAATAACTTGACTGAGGACGTTATCAATGCTATAAAGGAATATGTGAATCCAAAGGCCAGAACCGCTCTCTTAATACACCCACCCTCGCGTATTTATGACTTAATCCCGATTATTCAGGAAAAGTTTCGTAGCTCCACAATGAACTTAGTATTAACCAGGAAAGAGATAGAAAACGTCAAGGAATACCTTCGACAACAAGAATTAATCCGTAACTATCACGATGGTAAAACAAATCATCATGGCATTAACGAATGTTATATGTCCCTCTCAAATAGATACTATTAGCCTAAAATGAGAGATCACATAACTAAATTTATTAACAACTGCACTATATGTGGTCAAGCAAAATACGATAGGAACCCCATTAAACAAAGATTTAACGTAGTACCGCCAGCAACAAAACCCTTTGAAATTATCCACCTAGACTTATTCACAGCGCAAAACGAAAAATATCCCACATTAGTTGACGTTTTTTCCAAATACGGACAGGCTTACCACCTTCGTGACGGGACAGCTATAAGCGTAATTCAAAGCTTACTTCATTTCACTACCCACCACGGTCTCCCACTTACCATCGTAACTGACAATGGTACCGAATTTACCAATGAGCTATTCTCTGAATTCACTAAATTACATCAAATAGTACATCATAGAACATTACCCAATGCGCCCAATGATAACGGCAATGTTGAAAGACTGCATTCAACCCTCCTGGAACATCTGCGTATCTTTAAACTCCAACAAAAAGATGAGCCCATAACAAATCTTATGCCTTATGCTATTCTAGCTTACAATAGTTCTGTACATAGCTTCACGAAATGTCGACCTTATGAGTTAATAAACGGACATTTTGATCCTAGGGACCCTATTAGCATGAATATAACCGAGCACCTACTACAGCAGTATATAAGAACTCATCGTGAACAAATGAAAACTGTGTATTCGTTAATTAATGAAACCGCGCTTACCGACCGGACAACTTTAATAGAAAACCGTAACAGGACCCGTGAGCCTGAAAATGAATATCAACCGAACCAACCAATTTTTATCAACAACCCACTAGCTAGTCGACAAAAACTTGCTCCGCGCTATACTCAGGATACCGTCTTAGCTGATCTACCTATACACATATACACTTCCAGAAAACGCCGACCAGTAGCTAAGTCACGCCTTAAAAGAGTTCCTAATGCAGCCAAATTGTTACAGGCTCCTTTGGACTCTGACGAAAATGACAATACTGGAGGCTCAAGAGATAAAACTTGAAACTCTAAACGATGGACCTGGACTTTTACCTTTTAAATTAGGACCCACAACATTAATAACGCATTATCATACCTTCTTACAATACATAGAATTAGATAATATTGAAGATCAAATTGACATTTTGCAAAATTAGCTTTCCGACTTTAAGAATAAACTTGAAAATGACAACTTTACCTTATACGAACTACAAATCGAATATTTAGATAATAAACTACAGAAAATATTAGGGCACTTGAATAGTTTAAAGCCTCAGCGCAATAAAAGAGGCATTATAGATGGTCTAGGTTCCGTTATTAAAAGCATAACTGGTAACCTCGATTACTTAGACGCAGTTAAATTCAACGACGCTATAAAAGTTTTAGAAAATAATCAAGGAAAGATTGCGCATAAATTTAATAACCACATCAGTTTAAGTAAGGATTGGATGGCACACCACAATAAAGTAATAATACAGATAGTTCAAAATCAAGAAAAGATTAATTATACTTTAGCGCTTCTTTTAAACAGCGAGGCACATAGAGACACAAGTCTTATTAAATATGCTAAATTTGCTCAGTTATTAATAATCATCTCGGAAAATGCAGATGACATTATGACAGAACTTTCTAGGTTAGAGAATATTTTAAGTTTTGTGCGTGCATCGAGCAGACACCATTCTATTGTTAGCGTAGATATATTATCCAAAATGAAGGACAAGTTAGAATTAATTTACCCTCAAGGGTATGTTTTAGGAATAGATCTAAGAGACTATTATAGTATTATCAAACCCGGCTACTATTTTTCAGACAGGCGAATAGTTATTACTTTAAAGTTTCCCACAATATCACCCAAAAAATACGATTTATATAGATTAGCTATCATTCCTAATAGAAATAACCTATCTATCATACCTCCCTATCCTTTAATAGCAAGTAACAGACAGGCATTCATGTACATAGAGGCAGAATGCCCGAAGTACAATAATCAATTTCTATGCGAGGAAGACATGAAGCATCAAATCCAAGCACAACCAGATTGTATCCAGCACCTCATTAATAATCATTCCATGAATCCATCCTGCGATATGAATTCAATCAAATTATCAAGAGAAGCTGTGGATCGTCTTGACGAAAGGCACTACGTTGTTTCCTTTCCCCACCCGACAAAAATTCATACTATCTGCGGACATGAGAGTTACAACACAGTACGAGGAAGCTTTCTTATTACTATTCCGATCAGCTGTTCCCTGAATAGAACCCAGAGGGGCCTCGACGTTTATATGGTAACTGTCCGGATGAGATGTCAACAGAAGATTCAACTTAAATAGCAAAGGAAATATTATTAGTAACTCTCTAATATAAAGTAAATAAAATGTAGAAAAGTATGCAAAAAAAAAGAACTTTTACTTCAATCGGGTGTGGCGGTTACATTGTTCTTATTTTTTATATGATCTGTTCAATACATATATATATATATTTTTAAAACACTTTTGACAAATGTGACATTGGAATTGTGCTTTTAATGCTTCAAGCCTAACAGTACATTTTAATCTAAAAATGTTTTTTAAAGAACCAAGCCGCCCAGGTACTTTTATTTTATAACTCCAAATTTATTTGTATTGTCCCTTCATTCATTCCTTTTGTCATAGTTAAATATGCCTACCCGGCTCAATAAAGAGGGATCCGTAAAACAGCTACCAAACCGTTTACAAGTAAACACAATCTGAGTCAATTAATCTTTTATTTGTATCCAACCTTTTGAAAGTAACAATGTGGAAGCCTTGCTACCATTTTCAGCTAAAATAACAATTCATCACTCTATATTATAAAGCAAAGTCCTCTGCCACGTCTCACTTAAAGGCTACTAAAAGAATTTTCATGCGGTTTTCACTAATAGATAGGGTGAATCATAAGAGAAGTTTTGGTATGTAATTCATCAATGTTGCCGCTTTTTATGTCGATAAATATGATTCGGTGTACGGAACTGTTTCCCGCACCAACATTCAAACTTTTTACCATAATCATAATGCATCCTTTTTTCATGGTCTATTAGACGACTTCTCGTATTAAAATATTTATGGCAAGTGTCACATTGGCATCGTTGATTATTTATTTTTTTAACAACACCACAACGTCTCCGATCCTTATGTTCGGAAAGGTGAATCGGTGAACGGAACTGTCTCCCGCAAGAACATTCAAATGTTTTAAAATAATCATAATGAACACTCTTTATATGTCCTGTTAAATACTTTTTTTTTATCAGCTTCTGACAAATATGACATTGGAATACTTCATTATTTATAACTTTACCATCAGGACAATGCACTTGCTGGTTATGTTGATAAAGATGAAGCGGTGTACGGAACTGTTTCCCGCAGGAACAGCCAAATGTTTTACCATAATCATAATGTATCCTCTTAATATGGACTACTAAAAGATGTTTGGTTTTGTAAGCCTTATGGCAAGAATCACATTGGAATTTTTGATTACTTATAATTCTTACATTAGAACTATGTTGATCATTCTTATGATGAGAAAGGTGAATCAATGAAGGAAACTGTTGTCCGCATGAACATTCAAATGTTTTACCATAATCATAATGCATTCTCTTTATATGAGCTATTAAAAGAGGTTTGGTTTTGAAAAACTTATTGCAAGAGTCACATTGGAATTGTTCATTATTTATCTTCTTAACGTTAGGATTATGCTGCCGCCTCTTATGGCGAATGAGATGAATTGGTGTACGGAACTGCTTCCCGCACCAGCATTCAAACATTCTTCCATAGTAGACATGAATCTTTTTTGTATGTTCTTCTAGAGCGTCTTTACTTTTGTAAATACGCTCACACAAGTCACATTTGTATTCCATTTTCTTACCATTCTTTCTAGTAATATATGGCTTTATACGCTTACGATACAATTTAGATTTGTGTCTTTTATTACTATGTACATCGCGGACGTGTGCAAGCATATTATTACGACTATCAAAATGTTCATGACAATATTTGCACTTGTGCGACTTACTCAATACGACATCCACTGGTGTAGGATACAGTACAACCTTTATGTGTTCATTATTGTGTATTAGTAAAGTATATCTGAAAACAATGAAATATAACTCAATGCTTTTATGCAAACTCTCTAACTGACAACAAACAAAACTAACAGTGTCCAATCTTAGGCTTACTCCATGGTAGGTTTACCCAGATTAATTTTTTTTTGATGACTTTCATTTGGAAAAATTTAGGGTAGCAATTAGTTTTTCCTACAAATTTGCAACATTTGTAGGAGGTAAAGCCACACTAAAGCTGTTACTGGCTTCATCATGAATGGATCAGCTCACCCGGGGTAGTACTACCCGACCCACATAAAACCGACGTGAAGAGAGCTTGCATTGTTGCTTTCGTTCGGTCAGTGACAGCGACGGAAGCACACCTATCCTCATCTTCCCTTCCTCCGCTCACCCAAACCTCCAAAACAACGCACTTACGACTCCCCTGGTGTTGGAAGTGTTTATGGACAGTGATGATCACTTAACATCAGGTGACACACCTGTTTGTTTGCCTCCAATGAAATAAAAAACACAGGACAACATATTCCTTATATTTCTTGCAATTTTAATCAGACCCGAATTGGAAAATAAATTAATGATTTGTACAATGTGAGTTATATGAGAGTGCTTGATGGAGACTCGTCTTTTATGTTTAGAACTGACTACATTATTAGCTTGGTAAGGTCTTAACAGCTTACCGGAGTACATTGAAGACTCACCTATTTTTGAACGATCTACTACACAGCTTGCATTGAACTGGTTGAGGTGTTACCAGGACATCATAATGTACACCAGCATCTCCAAAATTATCCAATACTCTATGCTCCTCTAGACTCTCTATTTTTACTATAACTGGATACAGTTCATCATCGATTACTTCATTTTTAATGACTGACAAACTCTCCTCTGAATGTTCTTGTTTAAATTCTTGTCTCTCTATAACTTGTGATAATTCCTCATTCTAGAAAAAAAAAAACAACTTCAATCTTCAGAAATTAATTGCTTAGTTGCTAAACTAGAAATAACAGGTTCATGTGTTTTTTTTTTGTATAAAGGAATTAGAACTTAATACTTTTTGTTAATGTTTCCATCTCTCAATATATATATGAGCCTCCTTGACGTATCCGTCAATGGCGAACCTTATTTCTTTCGACTATGAGCACGTAAGTGACTAGCGAAACCAAACTTTGTTTTAAAAAGCTTTTTGCAGGGCGCACAGTGCAATTGACCATCAGTATTGTATGTATAGGTGTAGGAAGACTTCGAACGGGTTTTAATTATAAGGCATTTCGCGTCTAGGTCTTGTAATTGCTTATCCTTAAAATTTGCAACTGCCTTGTGAACAGAGCTGCGCCATTCACGTCTCTGTTTCGCGAGGTCTTCCCAACCCTCACTTGGAATATTACATGCAGTTAGATGGTGCTTTAAGATATCCTTGTAACGCAATAGCTGACCTCCAGGGGTGCGTTTTCCTTCTTTTCTTTAAGCTGTAATTAGAAGACGGCTTTAGGCAGCCTATAGTCATCCATACGCACAAGATGTTCGCACCATCTTAGTTGCCCTTTCATAAGCAACGATTCAATGCCACAGAGCTTCGTCCTTCTTAATACTTCTGAACTTGGAACTCGATGCTGCCATCTTATAAGAAGTATTGATCTTAAGCACCTCTTATGGAAAGAGTCGAGGCGCTTATATCACCCTCTCTCTCAATATACACAGGATAAGAGTCACCCATTCATTATAATTTTAATATGGTTAACTTGCAATCATTTGTTTACCCTCTGAATTAAAACCTAACTAAAAAACTACTCTGAAGTGTATCAATTCTTCATTAAATAAAACTCCTTCACCCTTTTTAAACTTATTATATATATTCAACATCAGAAAAGCCATCTCATGAAAAAACAATCCAAGGGCGAATTAAACGATGACAAGAGAAAAGACTGACGTATTTTCCTAAAATTCAAATAGTTTCTTACTAACCAGTTTCTAAACATGTTAATTATTATTCTATTCCGTTACAACAACATGTGAATTAATGCTAATCTTTTCACGAATCTAATTATAAAAATATATCTAGACGAAATAAAATAACAAAGCTTACACCATAAGCATACAATTTTGATGTGAAACATCTATAGGCAGAGGGTAAACTTGATTGTTGGTGTGACGACGCAAAGGCCCACCTCTCCTCTTCCTTTCCTCCCCCCAACCCCTAAAACAGGCTGGTAACGCATTTGCGACTCCCCTGGTGTTGCAAGTGCCTATGGATGGTGGTAACCACTTAACATCAGGTGACCCACCTGTTTGGTTGCCTCCTATGCTATAGAAAAAACATGAAGATTGCACTATCAATGATACACTCGAAAACATTTGCAACATATGGCAACATAGGCACTTGTTCTACTAGTGTTATGGGGCACGCGCCGACGACGTAGCGCCCTTTGATAAATGCCTCCAAACACAGCACACCAGCGCCTAGTTGAATTTTTGTATTTAATAAAAATGAATATTTATGTAATAAAATAAATAAACAGTTATTATTTTATGGAACTAATTTGTAATTTTTTTAGCTTTATCTTTTCATTATGCCATAAGTGATTCTTGTCCTAATGGGTTCTACTATGCATAACCTACATATGACAATTTTGATGATTCACATTTGCCAGGTCACTGTTATCAACACAGTCTGATGTTTTAATGGCTTACATGGATTCTGGAATAGAAAGACTAACTTGAATTAAACAACTTAAACTTTATAATTCTATATACCATGTTGACAAAGTTGCAAAATTTGTTACATTTTTTTTATATCATATAGGACGTAAACGAACAGCCTGTGTTTGGAGGAATGGATAGAAAGAAAAGGGAGAGGCGAGGGGAGGGGAGATGGGTCTCCGGCGCTCTCACTGATTGAACCAAACGCAAAAATGCAAGCACCGTTACTTCACGTTCGTTTACTGTGAGAGGGTGGTGCTACCCCGAACGAGCCAACCTATTCATGCTGAAACCAATAATAGCCTCAGCGTGGCTCTACCACCTACAATTTTTTAAATTTTATTATTAATTATATCCTACAAAAAATTAAACAAAGGTGAGAAGATTTTTTCCTAAAACATAAACCTAGATAATAGTTACATTGCATTGTAGAATATGAAACTCAATTAGAATTCTGTCAAATGTATGTTGTTTTGATATTGATAAAGTTAGTTTTTTGAATATTGTCGAGTCTTGAATGAATTGGGTTTTTTTCTCAAACTGACTAGACTATTGACCTAGCAAGGTCTTTACAGCTTCACCAGACTACATTTAATTGGGTTATTGAATCTATAATCAAAGTAATTAGTCGAGGTGTTTGCAATTACCATACTATGTTATAATTTAAATTAATATTATAAAGAGAGGTAAAGTTTTGTTTACGGGAAATCCTTGGGAGTGCTCTTCTTGAACTTTCATATATACTTTTGTATTGTTGCTGCCTCTGGCTCTACGCGAATAGTGAAGCAGTGTGAAAATTAGAAATACAATAGCAATCCAAGGAATAATGAGAAGACGTTTATCAGCAGTATATATAGGTTTTAATTAATTGCACCCGGTAGGTGATGCGCCGAACAGTTTCTAGGCTTATTTTAAAAGGTTTTCACATACCAACTGGATATATGTTTGAATGAGTCCCTGGATAGTTTGGATTCACAGTTGGAAGAGTTAGATGTCCCTGGAATTGGGTATGAGGTGTTTTAATTTTTTTTTCTGTTTTAAAATACAATTGAAACTGGTAATAACAGATTTGGCGCAGACAAGTCACACAGGTAAGCTAGTTATTAATATAAAAGAATATTATGCAATGATATTAATTAATTTTGCAAATTAAGTAAATACAACATAACAACTGCTCATGAATGTTAAAATTTCTGAATTACATTTTCAATTATACATAATTTATAGGCTTTGCTATACTTAGCTTTGCTCACACCCTAGTCCTCCTGGATGTAGGTTAGTGTTGTGTACACATATCAAATTCATTGTTGTTTTAGGTTAAATATTTTTTAACCACTATGAACTTAAATGTGAATTATTTAATGAAAAATGTATAACAAAATGAGGGCAGAAGCTTATTGAATTTTTTTTTTCTCAACATTTAACATTTTCCATAAATATTATTCCTCATCTCCTAGATATACATAGAGTCATACAAGTTATTATTTTTTTAGACTCAACTTTTTTATACAATATTGCTGTTACGACAGCTGAGCCTGTAATGTTAATCATATAAGATACATAAATATACCTTAGGTAGTGCAGATTATGAATAGTCATAATTTCTCATGTAGAGTTTTGTATGTTTGAATGTAGATAAGTAATTATGTTTGGAATATTAAAGAGTCTTACGTCTTTTATTATAATGTCTTATGTAGTAATAAAATTCTTATGTCGATGATGTAGTGTTCTATGTAGTGTTAATGAGTACTATGTCACTTAATGTCTTGTACATAGAATATCTCACGGTAAAACCAACCGTATGTGTTAATATATAACGTTAGTTTAACTTGAGTGATAACGTTGTGAGAAGAGTAAATAATGTGTTCTTATGTATAATACTCAAGTAAGTAGCCTTATGTAACAATTAAAAGTATCGTTAACAATATTTGAATTTAACGGCTAAACCGATTATTCTTATTATTTGAAGGAAATTGTACTGAACCACCAAGTAAAATATATCATCGATTCATGTAAATTATAAATGTGTATGGTAAATGGTGGTGTCCTTTGGACACAAATAATGTACTAGGTGTAAGTATGTAATCGTGTACATATATAAGAAAAAATGTATGTAAAACACCGGCCTTCAAAACACGATTAAAGAATTGTAAAGTATTCCCTATAAGTATACAGTTTACTGAAGTATTGAAGTTTTACTGCCTTCTCAAAGCCGGAAGGGAACCTTGACCTCAATAATTGCTATGATTTTTTAATACCCATACCTTTATTTAAATACTTAAATTATTTTTTTCCACAAAATTTACACTATTCCATCAATAATTTCTTGCTCTACTTGTTTATAGATATATTGTTGTACAAACCGTTTTGTTTTAACTTTAGAATCACCAAGTTGATAATATAAAAAATTACCAAATATTGTTCTGAGGTGCACAAACCTCAAAATTTTGATCATAAATATCTCAGTAACTATGAGTTTCCGCAGCGTTGGAGTGATAAATATAGGGGTAGTCAGCCCCCTCCTCAGACCTCTCACACCCCCCGCCTCAACCAAATTTCATGATACGAATTTCTAATGCAACCCACTCTGTCTAAATATATATGTATGAGATTATTTAATGCTGTAAATAAAATAAATAATACCATATGGTTATTGCAGAATGTTTCTTCATGATCCATGCACTGTGATATTTCTTCCTCGTCTAAATTTTGTATTGTTTCCTGTTTCATCAGTGGTGCTAACATCTCTACATTCCACTGTAACTCTTGAGCTGTTATGTTGGATACATCAGAATTACGTGTTCTACATTTTGTGGTGTCCATATTTCGATTTGATTTAAACTCTTTCGTCTGCACTGGTAATATATGTTTGTCCTAATATTAAAGAGCTTTCATTATATATAGAGTCTGTGAATTCTTTTATGTCTTCTTATCAATTAATGAAATAAACACTTTATAACGTACCGAAATAACTGTTTTAATTTCATATATTGTGTCAATAAATTATAAAATCATCAATGTTTATATTCAGATTAGGGATGATCGAATTTCATTGATGTTGAATACATCAATGTTTTAATTAATTTCAATAACACTGACATATCATTGTTTTGGGAATAAAATACCGAAATGTCAATAGATTATGTAGGGTCATCTAGATGACGAGGAGAGATGATGAGGTCTTAGATGTACTAGCTAGGGACTAGATAACTATTAAAGTTAGATATTTCACACTAGATGATACTGATAAACGTAATCAAAATAAGCCGTACAAATAGTTATTTCTTTGCATTTCCTAAGAGGAAAAGGAAAAGAAAGAGCTTCAGGAAAGTTTTTTTACAATTGGTGAACTCCTGTACCAGCAACGGAACAGACAATATGGAAAACACTCGATAAAGTTATAGAAATTTTGAGACATCAATAATTATTGTAAATCGATACTTTAAAACCGATATAAATATAGATGTAAATATCGATGTTTTTCTAATTTCGATCATCCCTAGATGTTTGTTCAGATGACATACCCAGAATCCTAAGGCTTTAGCTGACATAGTTTTTAATGTGTTAAAGCCACAGAATACAGGTTTTTTAAGCCTAACTTATTATAACATATCTTAAAGTTTATAATTCACTGAAGCGTAGATTTAATTTAAAATAAAATTATTGTTGTGCTTTTAAGGTTTATTCATATATCGTTACCATTTATATAAGTAAAATACCTTCTAAGCAGATTGTAAGCTATACATTACAAGTCCCTATATATCAGTTGAGCCGAAACGTTTATTGATATGAAACATCTATAGGCACTCCATTAACTTAATTTTGGCTTCGCGACGTTTGTGGTGCCAAAATACAAACTTTGCACTATTAATTTATTTTAGGAATATAAAAACTACTGGAAGGATTTTGTTACTTAATTTACCAGTAGAATGCTACATAAACAGAAATACTGAAATAGTCTTAAATTAAAAAACAATGAGCTGTCATGGGACGCCTGGCAGATGGGAATCTTCAAAATTGTCTTGTGTAGGTTATATGCATAAAAGAACGGATTAGGACAGGAATCATTTAGGGCACCATGAAAAGATAAAGCTAAAAAAATTGCAAATTAGTTCCATAAAATAATAATTGTTTATTTATTTTATTAAGTACATAAATATTCATTTTTATCAAAAACAAAAATTCAACTAGATGCAGGCGCGGTGTGTTTGTCGGCATTTATCAAAGGGCACTAGATCATCGACGCGTGCCGCGTAACAGTAGTAGTACGAGTGACCGACAAAACATTCTGAAATGTTTATACACAAAGATTTGCAAATGCCTTTCGATATAGTGCAAAGTTCATCTTTTGCGTCGCCACGGTTTACCCTTTTACCCTCCGCTTATAGATGTTTCACATCAAAAATTCACGCAAGGGTCACATTGGAATTCGTCACAGTTTCGAGTTTTGATATCTGTGATCTTATTTGCCTTTAAAATAGCTTTTATTCATATGGTTAACTACTAATTTTTTCAGATTTTGCTTGGTCAACTACTGAAGAAAAAACTTAATAAAGTTAATCTTTTTTTAAATGTTAATGATTACTTAAATTGAAATAATTATTATCAAAATTTAATGTAAAGGTTGTAATGATTTCCTGTAAGTACCCACCAATATTATAAAATTTAAATATATGTGGACAACAAAAATCTATATATAGCATTGCTCTTAAGTGGTCAACTACTGTGCCCTCACCTTACTATGTTCACAGAGCAACACATACATGTTTTATTTTTTGTTCCAATGTTAATCTTATATATATGCATATATATCATGTTATTATGTACGGACACACGCATATTCACATCGTACATAACTATAAGGCGACAATCAATTATTTTTTTCATATTTACATAGAAGGATATAAAAAGTACAACGGTATTAATATATATATATATATATATATATATTTATATCAAAGGAGGCAAACGAACTGGTGGGTCACGTGATGTTAAGCGGTCACCACCGTCCATAGACACTAGCGACATCAGGGACGTCGCAAGTGCGTCGCCAGCCTGTATATGGGAGAAGGGGAAGGGGAAAGAAAGAGGAAGGAACGTGGGCCTCCGGCTCTCTCAATGACCGAACAAAACACAACAATGCAAGCACTGTTATTTCACGTCGGTTATCTGTGAGAGGGGTGGTACTACCCCAGAGGAGCTGACCCATTCATGCTGAAACCAAAAATAGCTTCAGCGGGGCTCTACCACCTACGAAAAAAAAATAAAAAAAAATTATAGTTTACGAAAATTAATAAATTTGGCATGAACCAAAATAATTACAACTTGTTTAAAAAAATGATGAATATTTATTTGATAAACATTTACATTCATTAAGTTCAAACGTTAAAAATCGTAAATCATATACCGTGGTGACGCATCAAAAACCTTATTCCTATCAAATAAATTAACATATATGTAGCAAAAACAAATAGAATTATAATATTTAAATTCAATGTCATAGAGTAAGTATCTACCTTTGTCATCAGCTTTGTTTCAATAAATGTTATTATTAAAAAAAAAAAAATCCAAGTAAAATTCTACTCAAAATTTTGCTTAAGGTTACATATTACTGTAATAGTAATATATGGTCACCAATAAATAAGACAAGTTTGTGTATTATTCTACCTTTATATAGCTTTCGTCTAAGTGTATCCATCAGCATAGTATATCTAAAAGTTTTTAATAAGAAATATTGAGAATTAAAAAATAATATTATCATTTATTTCTCTTAATACTGAGCATTCTTATTTATTAATAGAGATTGTGAATTCTTCTTTCACCTCTTAGTATCGAGTTATGATATAAACTCTATACAATAAACTGAAAATAATATTTTTTTTAATCGATATATTAAATCATTAAAAACATTGATGTTTATATTCGGATGAACCTCCCATGACTAAATTGACATTAATTTTTTGATGTATTAAGGCTGCGGGATACAGGTTATTTAAGCTAAACAAATTATATATACCCTATCAAGTTTATAATTCATTGAAGCGTAGGTTCATAACAAAATATTTAACATTGTTATTTCAATATAAAGTTTATTTATCAAACGTTATATCCCAAATAAATAAAATTACTATTAAACACATTTTAAACTATACAAGTCTCTATAAATCCGTCAGCCGAACCATTTATTTTTCATAGAATAATAGCTAGTTCCAAATTGCTCAATGTGATGTGATTCTTATAAAACTGTTTAAAATTTTCTAATACGGTTTCTACAATCTTGTCAATACATTTTAAGATAGCTGTGCCCGCGACTTCGTCCGCGTGGAAACAGATATACCAAACAGTGACCAAAAAAATAGTGCTTGTAACCGTCACACGCGATTGAAGTAAAACTGTTTGGCGTTATAAGAGACGTCGATTAAGCTAAAAATAAATACATCATAATTATGAAAATTTACGAATTAGCTGATAGATGTCACTACAGATAATGAAAACTTAATTTGTTACTTACATCGAAACCACATGACAGTACGGTAGCGCGCCCATATATACATAATTAATTCTATTCTATGATTTTTATTATTATTCAATTTAATATTCTTTTATTTTTCAATCCTTTTTGATTGATTTTTTTATTAGCTATTTATTGACAAAATCAAAAAGACTTCAAAACCGGATGGTGACAAATGGATGGAAACTATGACGCCATATTCCCGTAACGGACTTCCGTTACATTATCTTCCAGTTACCTACTAGTCGCGTCTACAGAAGTTTTACTTCAATAAAGTTATGTGAATATATTAAATCTGATAATCTGGTGAACGCGTTTTCATAATTTCTCTCCACCTATACAGCTTAATCGATTTCCATTATATTTTTATATACATAGAGTAAAATTGTTCGTAACTATAATTCCCAGATCTACCACTCAATTTCTATTACCTATACATTATGTTCGTACAATATAGAAACCCCTTGAAATAGAAAAAAAAAATGTAAGAATGGAACTGATATCAATCACGAATCGAATTCCTACTAAATACGCATTATTTTAAGATTTAATATCGCTCGGTTTTGAAATATTTCCCGCAAGAGTCGCATTGGAATTTGTCACAGTTCTCACTGTTGTACCATGTCTCATGTGTTCATGTACTCGTAAACGTCTCGGTGTACGGAACTGTTTCCCGCACGAACATTCAAATGTTTTACCATAATCATAATGCATATCCTTTATATGTCCTGCTAAACACTTTTTTGTTTTTAATAGCTTCGAACAAATATGACATTGGAATCGTTCATTACTTATGTTTTTAACGTCAGCACAATGAACCCTCTTCTGATGTCCGTAAAGGTAAGTCGGTGTACGGAACTGTTTCCCGCACCAACATTCAAATGTTTTACCATAATCATAATGGATGCTGTTTATGTGTTTCGTCAAAATATATTTGCTTTTGAAAAACTTATGGCAATAGTCACACTGGACTTCATCCTGGTGTCCCTTGCTATGTATAGAAAGGTGTATTGGTGTACGGAACTGTTTCCCGCACCAACATTCAAATGTTTTACCATAATCATAATGCATCCTCTTTATATGTGTTGATAAACCTTTTTTGTTATCGAATAATTTATGGCAAAAGTCACATTGCAATTGTTCATTTTTTATAATCTTAACATTAACATTATGCAGCCGCCTCTCATGTTGGTAAAGATGATTCGGTGTACGGAACTCTTTCCCGCAGGAACATTCAAATGTTTTACCATAATCATAATGCATCC
>JACEII010000320.1:0-15055 GCA_014332785.1 Antheraea mylitta | reverse complement strand
AAGTTATAACTGGTTTCAGCATGAATGGGTCGACTCGTCCGGGGTACTACCACCCGACCCACAGGAAACCGACGTGAAGTAACAGTGGTTGCATTATTGCGTTTCGTTCGGTCAGTGAGAGTGCCAGAAGCCCACCTTCCCCTTCCCTCTTATCTCCCTTCCCCCATCCTTCTAAGCACAGGCTGGCAACGCTCTTGCAACTCCTCAGGTGTTGCTGGTGTCTATGGACGGCGGTGATAACTTAACATCAGGTGACCCACCTGTTTGTTTGCCTCCTATATGATATAAAAAAAAATTATAACAAGCTAGTTTCTAAACTAAAAATAACACTTACAATAAGACTTAGTAACTTTCAAACACTCAAGATTCAGACACCAGTCATCCACACATAAAACACCTTGGTTTCTGCAAGCATACATTTTTCCTTACTGAATTAATTATGAAACAGTTATTTCCGGCTACTGCCCTACTGATTTTAAAGCGCATAGATGGCTTCTACTATATTCTAGTAATAAAACACTATGAAATACTAATCAACCAAAAATGAAAACTACTCACTTCTAAAACTGATCTACTGTTTCTATTGTGGACTGATTGAGGACATTCGTTCTCAGGGAATTCTTTCTTCAATTCTTCCAACACATACAAATTACAGTCATTGTAATCGACACAATCTGATTTTTGTAATGGCTTACATGGATTCTGGAATTGAAAGTCTGATTTAAATTGAACAATTTGAAAGATAACTATATATTTTCTTTTTTATATCATAGGAGGCAAAAAAACAGGTGTGTCACCTGATGTTAAGTGACCACCACTGTCCATAGACACTTGCAACTCCAGGAGAGTCGTAAGTACATTGCCAGCATGTGTTAGGAGAGAGAGGGAAGGGAAGGGAAGTGAAAAGGGGCAGGCGAGGTGAGGTGGGCCTCCAGCGTTCTCACTGGCCGAACGAAACGCAACCATGCTAGCACTGTTACTTCACGTCCGTTTTCCGTGTGTCTGGTGCTACTACCCTGGGTGAGTCGGCCCATTCATGTTAAAGCCTATGATAACTTCGGCGTGGCTGTACCACCTACAAATTATGTAATGATTTAATTAATTGAGTTTGCAAACAAAATTTTAATATTAGTGAATACAGCTTAAAACAAGCTGTAAAATTTTAAAATTATTAAATTGAATTATTATCAGAATTAAAATGAACTCCATAATTTCATTGTCACTGTGCATGAAAATGGGGGCTGTTTTAGAAATTCACATCCTGAACTAAGAGTTGAAGGAGAAGAGGTAGTTTACGACACTGACTACCCTTCTATATCACTATCCGCCAAGGAAAGTCGTAATTACTAAGATATTTGTGATAAAAGTTTTGAAGTTATGTTACCTCTGAAGGATCATTGATAATTCTGTACATTAACTACTTCCTGAACTTTAGGTAAAAAAAGTACAATAATATGATTATATACAAGTAGAGCAAGAAATTATTGCTGGAAAAGTGTCAATTTTGTGGAAAAATATTAAGTTTGTAAAAATGTTGTAACAGTACTAAAAATTGGAGTCATTTTACATAAAAAAAATGTTGAGTTATCAATTAAAAAAAATTATAGCTTGTATGAAACTACGAATATTTAAGCAAAAAATCATTAATTAAAAAGAATAGATATTGAATATAAAATAAAATATTATATACAATAAACTTCTGTCCTCATTTACACAAATATTACATATTTAGACTGATCATGGTTAAAAGAATATTTAGTCTAAAACAAGTAATTTGACCCAATACCAATCTACAAAGAGGACTAGGGCAGGAGCCCTATTCCTCTGTTAAACTAACATGACTCAGTCAGATTTGTTCTGACTAGTTATCTTGGTCTTGGGTGTTATATGTGGAAAGGCTTTATGATCATACAAATAATTTATATTATATTTTTTTCTAGGACTGAGATAGTTGAGTTTTGGATGAAAGATAATAGAAATAAAACAAAAAATACAAGATCCTGGAAAATATTCCTTTTGTTATATAAATAACTAGCCCTCGCCCGCGACTTCGTTCGCGTGGATTAGTTACTTTGAGCTAAAGCTAACACGCAGCGGAAGCTCTCAAGAGGCAAAGTCCTCGATTTTGAAACAATTGTAATTGATGCTCCGCTTCTATTGGTCTTATCGTGATGATATATAGCCCATAACCATTGTCGATAAATGAGCTATATATAACACTAGATGTTACCCGCGGCTTCGCGCGCGTTTTTTTAATATATTAAATAAATTTAAAATTGTGATTACACATCTAGTGTAAATTATATATTAGGCCTCCCACGGCAGCGGCTCAAGCTTAGGTTCGATCCCTCAGTAGGGAGCCTTTGAGTGTGTTGCTTGCACGATACGGTGACACATAAATATACATCACCGCTACAACACTACACAGTCACCCCCACACACGTGCACGCTTACACATGAAAGTGGAAGGGTTTACTTTTTTTTCCCCTTATCGAACTGAAAAACTCTCAATTTTCCGATAATAAATATATGGAGGAGTTGTTGAGGCGTGTATGCTTGGTACACATGTATGTTTCAACAAATCATACATATATGAATAGTTAGCTAAAATAGGTCGCGATTTGGCATGCAACAGGCAACAGCCAAGCCGAGATGTGCCGTGCACCCTTGAGCTGGTTACCAAAATAAAATCGGCTGAGTGCCTTAAGCGCTCGACTTAGTAATCTGGTGAAGCTGTTAATACCTTGCTGAGTCAATAGCGTAGTCATTTCGAAAAAAAAAAAAACATCCACTATTTTTTAACATGAAATATTTAGAGACTTCTGATGGATTTTTTAATTATATATTTTTGAAAATCTAGCACCTTTTTAAATGTCTGGAGACTTTTTTATTTCTTAAACGGCAACACTGCTTCTTGGTAATGCTCAGCTCAGTTTTTATCATGTGGCAGTTAACCACACACCGTACTATAAAGCCTGCTATTAATATTACTCACTTAGCTCTTTTTCTGTTTAGATACATATCAGACTCGTAAGCAAAATATATAATACCGTATAGTCATTGTAGATCGGTTCATCCTCATTCATGCACTGTGGTACTTCTTCCTCGTCTAAACGTTGTGCTGTTTCCTGTGTCATCATTGGTTTAAATATCTGTAGATTTCTCTGTGACTCGTGATCTGTTATGTTCGATACATCACAACTACGTGCTCTACATTTTGTGGTGTCCATATTTCTACTTGTTTTGAACTCTTTTATTTGCACTCGTTATTTACATAGATATAAGTGAGTAAAACTCTGATATAGAACAACCACGATTTGACTGTGTTTAATTAACATAATCTGTGAAGAAACAAACAAAGTCAGCGGACAAAAACTATCTACTTCATAATATCATTCAAGGAATATTATTGAAAACAAAATTTTGACATCACAAACATGAACATTTTACGCACAGACTAATAAGAAGTAAGAAGATACCACAGATGTAGTAGTAGAACAAGTAGAAGCAGTGTTGCCGTGTAAGAAAAAAAAGTCTCCAGACGTCATTTAAAAAGATTTTGAAAAATACGTAATTTAAAATTCCGCCAGAAGTCGCTAAATGTTTCATAATATTTCATGGTAAAAACAGGGTGAAAATACTATATTGCGAATATCTCACTGTGATAAAACGAACAAAAGGTTTTAGTTGGATTAGTTATAACAACTTTTAGTCACGTTATAACTCTTCTTGCTGTTTTCATTATAGTCTACCCCGAGATCAAACGTCATTCTGGTAGGAAAATTACAAAAACATCATCAGCAATTGTTATTACCAGTAATTACAATTAAGTTAATACCAAAATACTTAAATATTTCCAATATTTAATTAATCGCTAGAATCCGCTATTTTTTTAAGTCGCTAGATTGAAAAAGTCTTTAAACATGTCCAAAATCCGCTAGATCTAGCGACAAAATCGCTAAAACGGCAACAGTGAGTGGAGGATACTATTTTACGAGATCCTTAACTTCTATATGGGGATAATCCGTATTCATCAATGGTAAGTGAACATCGATTTTAAAACTAGAAAACATCGATGCTTTCATTTAAATTCCATCGAAGTGTGATTGAATGAGTATTTAGGAAAACAATTAATAATTAATAGCACGTAAACATGCAAATAGAGTTCCTACAAGTATTATAATTTGAAATGTCAATATATACTTTAGGCCACCTAGTGTTTTTTTTATTTATGATATCCAATCTACTAGATTGATACTGAAATTATAGAGTATTTAATAATATTACTAGTGTCATGTGATTATTTCATTGTTCCAACAAGCTCCCTTGTTACAATTTTGTGCCATTTAAAATTCAAAAATTTGTGGTATTAACAAGCATTAAATATTCCAAATTGTATAGCATGGCGATATGTCAAAAACTTGCAAAATCTTAAACGTATCAAATAATGGAACAGGTAGAACAAAAAAAGCAATTTAAATGAGTAACAGTTCATTCAAAACCTTACGTATAAATATCAAATACCATAGTACTGTGTATTTGCGTATCCAGCTCAAGGGTGCACGGCACACCTCGGCTTGGGCTGTTGCCTGATAGATGTAATTCGTGATATAATTCTTATTTGCGATTCTCTAAATATGTAACAGTATAACGTTTGTGGAAGTTTTAATACTCCTTTTGTCCTAATACTGCGCATTTTAAATTCTTAACAGAGGCTGTGTTTTTTTTTTCTTTTAACTATAAGTATCGAGCAATGAAATAAATTTTATACAATATACCTAAAACATATTCATCGTTTGTCTATTCAGGCCAATTTTATATGTTGTAACAAAATTAAATGTTAACATAGCACAATAACTAACAGTGACTATTATAGAAATATATATGCATTTATTCAAACATGATATCTATTGTATTTCTTTTTGGGTATTTCAGTATTCAGTAGCCTAACCTGGAACAACAAAAGTATACAATTAATATTTAATACTTCCTACAACGTGACTCTTTCACGACTAATTTGACACTGGCAGAACTCGTATCTACGAGACGCCATTATTTTAAGAGTTGAAGGCCACCAGACACTGGTTTTTTAAGCATGATTTATTATAAAATATCTTAAAGTTTATAATTCATTGCAGCGTAGGTTCATTACAAAATAAAACAAATATTTCGCTTTTAAGGTTTATTTACTATTTATTTAATATATTACATTCTATATAAATACACATTGTAAGCTATACTTAAACAAATCCCGATAATCAGCGAGGTCGAAAAGTTTATTTTTCACGAAATAGTTTGTCATAGTTTTTAAATAGATTCTTATAAATCTATTTGAAAATTAGTATCATCAATCATCATCAAGTTACTACAATCTTTTTTTTAACGTTATTTTTGGCAATCAATCTTTCAGATTATTACTGCCATTGTCACGTAGCCAATAATATTACAAGCGTCGTGTGAATCAATATTCTAACAAGATGGTGGATCTCTCGTTAGAACCCTCCAGAGAGTTTTTGTGGCACCTCAGAATTTCATGCTCCGTGGTATTATTTTCCATTCACTTCACTTATGCACAATAAACTAACCATATTACATAAAACACCACCAACTTTACACAATATAGAGTCAAGTAACACAAGATTATGAATAAAATATAAAATCCACTACATGACAGACTGAAATCCCGCCAAAAACTCAAACTACAATCTTACTTTTCAATATATATTTTAAATCTGAACTTCATGTTATAAGGAAAGCCTTTCATTTCAGTGTCTGTTTCACACTCATTCATTATTTCCGGGGCTGATATTCAAAAAAATACAAATGCCATTCCTAATAATATTTTGCTTTTCTAAAACACTTTCAATATTAGTTATATGATAATTTGACGACCGCATTTTCATCATTTCTCTCCGCCTAATCAGATTAACAGATGTCCATCATATTTTGATTTCTATACTAGTATTATAAAGAGTTTGTTTGTTTTTTTTATGTCATATAGAAGGCAAACAAACATGCGGGTCGCCTGTTGTTAAGCGATCACCGCCGTCCATAGACATTAGCAACCCCATATGAGTGACAAGTGCGTTGCCAGCCTGTGTTTGGGGGAATGGAGAGAAAGGGAGGGGAGAGGGGAGGGGTGGGGAGATGGGTCTCCGGCACTCTCACTGACCGAACGAAACGCAACAATGCAAGCACTGTTACGTCACGTCGGTTTTCTGTGAAAAGATGGGGCTACCCCGGACGAGCCGACCCATTCAGGCTGAAACCAATAATAGCTTCAGCGTGGCTCTACCAGTACAGACGTTTGTGCCGTTGTAGGGGGTAATCTCAGGAATTACTGGTCCGATTTGAATAATTCTTTCAGTGTTATATAGCTCATTCGTCGAAAATGGTTATAGGCTATATATCATCACGCTAAGACTAATAGGAGCGGAGCGCAGATGAAAAATGTTACAAAATCGGGATGTTTTTTCCTTTTGAAAACTGCTGCGTGTTAGTGTATCTACTCCACGCGAACGAAGTCGCGGGCAGAGGCGAGTTTTCTATAATTTACTGTTTACTAGATCTGATATTCAATTTCTATGACCTAAGCGTTACTTTCGTACAATGAAATAATAGTGCTTTAAACTGAAAAAAATGAGGGTAAGCCGGTGAAGTTGTAAAGGCCAAAAAATAAAGGCCAATAACGTAGTCAGTTCGAGAAAAAAAAAAAAAATGAGCCGTCACGGGACGCCAGGCGGATGTGAAACTTCAAAATTGTTTTGTATAAGTTACTCGTATATGCATAAACAAACAGATTACGACATAGGTGTAGGCGCGGTGTGTACAGCGGCATTTATCAAAGGGCGCTAGGTCGTCGACGCATACTGCATAACACTAGTCTAGTATGTCGAGTGGCCGACGAAACAGTTTGAATCTTATGCTAATATAGACAGTGCTGCAAATGTTTTTGGTATTTCGGTAATAGTGCAGAGTGCACGTTTTGCGTCGCCACGCCAACCTAAAACTTAAGAACGGAACTGATGTTTCGGATCAAAAATTTCTGCTACGTATGCATTTTTTTATGTGACACATCTATAGAGAAGGATTAAACCAACTGTTGGCATGACGACGCGTCACGCATGCCGTATGCGTCGTCACGCAATTTCATGCGAGACATCTATAACGGCGTGTCAGACAGACTGTTGACGTGGCGACGATATTTTAATTTTTGTATTTAATGAATATGTTTTTTTTTTTAAAGTAAACAGTCATTTTTTTCTTGAGAAAAATCGTATTATTTTTTTTTTTATTGTGCCACACTTATTTCCACTTGTAAACTACCCGTTTACGCATGTTACTTAATCAAAATATTTTCGATGTTTCACATCTTCCAGACGTCCCGCAACGGATCCCTTTTTAATGTGAAACATCTATAGGCGAAGGGTAAACCTGATTGTTGATGTGGTGAGACGTGGCGACGCAAAACAGGAATTTATGCAAAGTTTCCATTAACGAAATACTCAAAAACATTTGCAACCCTATCTCGTAGGCCACTTGTTAATTTTTTTTTCGAACTGACTACGCTATTGGCCTTGCAAGGTCTTTACAGCTTCACCGGACTACTAAGGCGAGTGCTTAAGGCACTCAGCCGATTTTTATTCAGGTAACATGCTCAGGGGTACACGGCACACCTCAGCTTGAGCTGTTACCGAGGACCACTTGTTAGTGTTAGGTGGCACTCGCCGACGACATAGCGCCCTTTGATGAATGCCGCCAAACACACGACGCCAGCACCTAATTAAATTTTTATGTTTAATAAAAATGAATATCTATGTAACAAAATAAAAAAACAGTCATTATTTTATGGAAATAATTTGTATTTTTTTTCTTTATCTTTTCATTATGCGATAACTGATTCCTGTCCTAATCTGTTCTTTTACGCATACAACTTATACAAAACAATGTTGATGTTTCACTCATGCCAGGCGTCCCGTGACGGCTCAATTTTTTATAAATTATAATAAGCTACATATACAATTTAAAAACTAAATCGCAATATTAGTATTTATACCAGCCGTATCCTTGCTTTCACTGTTGTGCATATACCTATGGTGTACTCTTAAACGTAATGGCGTACGGAATTCTTTTCCACACCAACACGCAAACACCTTACCATAATCATAATGCATATTTCTGTTATGAGCTGTTAAATACTTTTTTGTTTTAAAAAAAATCTTACACACACGACATTGGAATTGCGCATTATTCGTATTATCATGATGCCGTCTCTCATGATTATACAACAGCATTGGTTTAGAGAATTGTTTTCCGCACCAACATAAGAACATCTCCCCATAATCATTATGAATAGATTTCCTATGAATTATTAAACTTTTTTCTTTTTTAAAAAAATTCCCACAAGCATCACAATGGAATTTGGCACATTCCACACTACTACCACCATGCGTCCTATATTCATGTATCCGTAAACGTTTCGGTGTACGGAACCGTTTCCCGCACCGACAATCAAATGTTTTCCCATAATCATAATGAACATTCTTTATATGCGTTATTAAATAGTTTTTCGTTTTCACCAACTTTTGACATATATGACATTGGAATCCGCCATTATTTATGTCTTTACCGTCGGCAAGATGCATCCGTTGTTTATGTTGATAAAGCTGAGTCGGTGTACGGAACTGTTTCCCGCAGGAACATTCAAATGTTTTACCATAATCATAATGAATCCCCTGTATATGTCTTGCTAAACATTTTTCGCTTTTAAAAATTTTATGGCAAGAATCACATGGGAATTGTTCGTTATTAATAATTTTATCGTCAAGCCCATGTTGCCGCTTCTTATGTATGTAAAGGTAAATTGGTGAACGGAACTGTTCCCCGCAGGAACATTCAAAAACTTTACCATAATCATTATGAATACTCTTTATATGGCCTACTAAAAGGAATTTGGTTTTGAAAAATTTATGACAATTATCACATTGGAATTTTTGTTTATTCATAATTTTAACGTTAGGATTATGCTGCCACCTCTTATGGAGGGAAAGGGAAAGCGGTGTACGGAACTGTTTCCCGCAGGAACAATCAAATGTTTTACCATGATCATAATGCATCCTCTTTATATGGAATATTAAAAGAAGTTTAGTTTTGAATAAAGTTTGGCAGTAATCACATTGGAATTGTTCATTATTTATAATATCAACTTTAGGATCATGCTTCCGCCTCTTATGGCGGGAAAGGTGTATTGGCGAACGAAATTGTTGCCCGCACCAGCATTCAAACATTCTTCCATAGTCAACATGAACCTTTTTTGTATGCACTACTAAAGAAGTTTTACTTTTGTAAATGCGCTCACACAAGTTGCATTTGTATTCCACTTTCTCACCATTCTCTCTATTAGAATATGGCTTTATACTCTCATGATATAATTCAGATTTGTGTGTTTCATTGTTATGTACATCGCGGACGTGTGCAAGCATATTATCATGACTATGAAAATGTTCCTCGCAACACTTGCACTTGTGTAACTCATTCATTTCATTATCCATTGGTGCAGGATACAGTACAACTTTTATGTGTTCATTATTGTGTATTAGTAAATTATATCTGAAAATAATAATAGTATAATAATTAATAATAATATTTTAATTTTTCTTTCGTTTTACGTTTATGTATATTTTTTTTTTGTAAGTCTGTGTCTATTTATATAGCCACCCGATATTTAAAAAAATTGAATGTCTCCTTAGGGTTGCCTGGAAGGGATCGCTCTAAGGGACAAGGCCGCCTTAGTGTACACATATTGTAAACGAATGTCTAATTTTGTGTATCTTTAACGTGTGTACAATAAAGAGTTTATTATTATTATTATTATTAAGATAAGATATAGACTCCCATGGTCTAGAAGTTATGATCTGAGAAATATTATTCACTATGGATCAACAGACAGAGCCATAGTGATTCCTTTAGTAATGGTTAGTATTATCCATGCACTAGTATATTTAAGCATACTGTCTATGATATGAATCCAGTAATAAGGTAGTCCGGTGAAGCTGTTAAGACCTTGCTAGGTCAATAGCGTAGTCAGTTTGAGAAATAAAAATATGAAAAAAATACTTTTAAATCAAATTATTTAAATGAATACTTTTTTCAATTTGTGCCCTGAAAAGATACTTATGAATATCAAAACTACCACCAGTTAGGAAAACAATCCAGTCATGGAAAAGAAACAGCAAGAAACTCAATCCATTTTATCCGGTTTATATCATCCTGTAAAATTCTTTCAATGTTATATAGCTTATTTATCGAGAACGGTTATATATTGTTATAAATGGTTATATATCAACACGCCAAGATCAATAGGAGCGGAGTACCACTAAATAATGTTTAAAAATCGGGGTTTTTTTTCGTGAGAGCTTCCGCTGCGTGTTAACGTTAGCCCAAAGTACCTATTCCACGCGAACGAAGTCGCGGGCAGAGGCTAGTATGTAATATTCGTATTTAATCAACATTTCTAATGCTTAACTGCACGAGGCCCAGGTAAAAGTATCACCTTTTAAAATAAGAGACATGGCTGCTTGCAATCTCTCTACCTCATTATGGATATAGGCTAGTTCATGGAGACAGTGGGCTTTTTCAAACTTAGGCTCTGTGAGGATGCTTAAGAATATCAAAACTACCACTAGTTAAAAAAAGAAATCGGTCATCCAAAAGAAACAGCAAGAAACTTTATCCGTTTTATCTTTCCAAAATCAAAATCAAAAATACTTTATTCAGTTTAGGCCCTAATAAGGCACTTATGAACGTCAAAAACTACCACCGGTTCGAAAACAACCCAGTCATCGAGAAGAACCAGCAAGAAACTCGATCTGGTTTATCTTTTTAATATATATAATACTAGCCTCTGCCCGCGACTTCGTTCGCGTTCTCAATAGGAAAAAAAACATCCCGATTTTGAAACATTTTTCATCTGTGCTCCGCTCCTATTGGTCTTAGCGTGATGATATATAGCCAATAACCATTCTCGATGAATGAGCTATATAACACTGAAATAATTATTCAAATCGGACCAGTAGTTCCTGAGATTACCCCCTACAACGCCACAACATCACGTCACAAACTCACAAACTTTACCTCTTTATAATATTAGTATAGAAGTATAGATTTAGACTATATGACATACATCACAGAATTATCATCCTTTACAGTATTTTATAGTTGCATATGGCTTTATTTGTGCTTTACCTTGGTCTACTAATGTCGTTCTACAATGTATAGTTATATTCATATTTAATCAACATATCTAATGCGAACCTGCATGAGAAACATGGCAGCTTGCAATCTCTCTACCTCATTATCGAGATTAAGGGAGTGTATATATTTTATAGCCTATAACCATGAACAATTCATAAAAAAATTTAGTCATAATTTAAAATTTTATTAAAATTGATGAAGATATAAAGGACGAGCACTATAGAGTATGGAGTACCACAGGGTGATATTTTAGTCCTATCCAAATTTCGTCATGCATTAATAATTTATGTGCATTGAATCCTAAATATGGATGCATAGTCATGCAAAGAATACTGTACTTTTATTTATGTGTGGTGGGAATAGGCCGTCAACTTGATCAAAGCATTTGACTACTTGCACTTCCATACGGAGAGATGTGGACTGTATTTTTGTTGATTGCGAGGGCAAGGGTATTACGGGATATATACACAATCGTAGGATTCAAGGGTATAGAATCGATCGAGCTGGATAATAGAAGCATACACACGAATTTGGCATATATAGCGAGTCGAACAGCTGTTTTCAGAGCTGCTGTGATGGAGAAACTTGTATTATCACTCACGATGTATCCTACGCGTGCGTTAATGGCGGTGCGGACGATCTAACTGTCCTGTAGCGGTATGTTCAGGAGGGGAAGAGCGGGGGGGTGTAACGGAAAATAGTTTGGTGAAGCTGTAAAGACTTTTCCAGGTCAACAGCGTTTTCATTTCGAAAAAAAAGGGTGGAAAGGGAGTTGCCCTCGCGAATTACAACAAAACTACATAAAATAACTACCACTATGTTATAGTAGCAGAAAACATTTGAACTACAGAAAAAGTCTTTATAAAAATAACACAATGGTTTTATGCAAACTCTCAGTGTTATTACAATAAATTAAATACGTATTAAATACTTGCTTTAAAAAGGTCTCGTACTAAATGCACCGCGATCGCCCGGGGCAAGGTCGCGTTATCGTTTTTTCGCAAGTCTAATCTAACCTAACCAAAGTAAGAGAACAAAACGGCGAACATTCAGCGAATGCGGTGCATTTAAAACGTAACCTTTTTAAAGCAAGTTTTCAATGCGTATTTAACTCTTTTTGAATCAACACTGTCTCGAGTCTTAATAGACAAAACCAGTAGTATCAAATACCATGTGCATTTCATGCACAGGCATACCTAGATCAGTGATGGGCAAAGTACAGCCAACAGGCCAACTCCGACCCGCGAAAGTATTTAATCCGGCCCGCCGAGGATCCATCCACCCTAAATATTTCAATTCCATATGTCTCACACAACTAATGAGGCGAAAAAGTAAAAGTATAGGCATAATAAAAGGTGTTTATTAAAAAAAATAATCAAAAATGCATTTTTCCTATAATTCTGGCTTTCCTCTAGAATTTCTTAAACTTAATGGCCCGCCATTAAAAAGGTTTGCCCGCCACTGACCTAGATCAATTTTTCTTGCTAAATTTAATATGAACAAATCGAAGGTAACAGCTACTTTAAAACAAAATATAATACAAATTCGCAACACACAGGCACAAATGGTAATGTGTTCATTGTAACTCTTGCAAGATTTCTATTAGACCCGATTTGGAAAGTAAATTAATGATTTGTACAATGTAAGTCAATATATGAGAGTGTTTGTTGAAGACTCACCTGTTTTTGAATGTTCTACTACACAACTTGCACTGAACTTGTTGAGGAGTTACCAGTACATCATAATGTACATCAGAGTCTCCAAAATTATCCAATACTCTAGGCTCCTCTAGGCTTTCAATTTTTACTATAAATGGATACTCTTTATCTTCGATTTCTTCATCTTTAATTAATGAGAAACTCTCCTCTGTATGTTCTTGTTTAAATTCTTGTCTCTCTATAACTTGTGGTAATTCCTCATTCTGGAAACACAAACAACTTATGTTCAGAAATTTATGTTTTTTCATTAATGTAGGCATTACTTTGCAAAAATCCATCATTAAATATTATAGTGGAGGCTATTTTGAAATCCCGCCTGAAATTGTTTCACCAGTACTATGTCTAACTGTAGTCTTGACAATTGCTTACATATGTTTCGCTCCTTCACGGAGTATCTTCAGATCGATGTTGACTGTTCCAATGCAATCATGCGCTCAGAAAGCGCAAGTGCAAAGTAACGTCCAGTATAATATTTAATTTATGTTGTAACAAGCTAGTTGCTATACTAGAAATAACAGTTTCCTTTGGTTTTATGAATAAAACCAATGACTTAGAAAGTTTAAAATTTTTGTTAATGTTCCTGTCTCTCAAGATACACACAAATATGAGTCCTCCATTCTTCATAATGTACTTAAAATACTTACGTGAAATGTATATATTAAGAGACACAATAAGATCCACAAGAGGATATCAAACTAAAATAAGTCAAATACTTTCACGTGGTACTGAACTGGAACCATGGCCTGACGAAATACTATCTGCTAATTCTGTACATTCTTTTAATCTCTCTGATCGTCTTTCTTCTTCTAATCTTTTTTGGGGTGTAAGGGGTGTCTACTAACATCTTAAGACTTGAGACACCCAAGCCAACCTCACCTGCACGTGGTGCACCCTGCTGAATAACAAACGAGGCAATGGCGAAAGCGGGGTGGTAGGGTTTTACAGCCCGACTGGGTCGCAACCACCATGCATATGGCGAAAAAGCCCGTCATAGTGACTCGCTTCTGCGCGTCGCGTTTCGGGATCAGCCTGTGCATATCCAGTACCGGGTGACTTTCGTCATTATGGCCGGCATGACTGGCGACCAGCGATGGATAATCTGTCTCTCGGTGGTTGCCGATGTTTTTGGATTCTACTATGCTTAACATCAGGCATAGTGCAGTCACTATGTCGTGCTTCGATAAAAAAAAAAACCGACTCGACAACTGGCTCGGACTAATAAACTCACTTTAATAAGTGAACATTTGCAATGACCAAAACCCGACAAAAAAATTCAACACAGTATGATATAGATGTATCAGCAATTATGCTGCTTCTCTATTAACTATAAATAAATAAATAAATGTAATTTGATTAACATGCAATCATTTGATTACCCTGTTACATAAAACCTAATGTTTATATTCAGAATCATACTGTTTTTCTTTGTGTTTCATTCATGAACCTGTTTTTTTGTTTCTGGTTTTAGCCTTCCTTATTTCAACGTGTATGAATGGTATTTACTATTATTTAAGTAGTAGATCACAATAAAATGCTTTACAATATTTTTTTTCTCGAACTGACTACGCTATTGACCTAGCAAGATCTTAACAGCTTCACTAGACTACTAAGGCGCTTAAGGTACTCGGCCGATTTTATTTTGGCAACTTTTTTTTTTTACGTGGGGAAATCCCTTATGAATACCCACCCTCCCGGGGGAGAGGGTGAGTTATGTCTGACTCGCACGGACTAAAACCCCACGGTGTACGTCTTCCGCTATGGTTGGGGCGGCACGAGATCTCTATAGACTTCATCGTGCCGTCCCAGCGGTGTGGCCCAGCAGCAGAAGTGCCGCCGCCGGGCCTTCGTCTTGTAAGGAGACAGCCGGGTACACACAGGCCGTCTCCTTCTCGTCCGCCGGACCTGTGCAATGGGAAGATGGAGCCCTCGACCCACCTCCCCTAGGTCCAGCTATGGTGGCGGGAGCAGGCGCGTGAACTGGCGTTTCTTTCTACCAGTTCTTCTTTGTCGGAGAGGACCGCTTAGCGGATCCTCCTCGCGAACCCTCTCCGCCGCCTCCTTTTGCGAGACGACCTAATCACAGA
>JACEII010000319.1:13528-47714 GCA_014332785.1 Antheraea mylitta | reverse complement strand
TTTATGTATTGAATGTCATATAAGCTGCAATAAGTGTCTATTTACATCTTTTGAGAATAATAGAGATAACTATGCATATTTCGAAATAAATGCGCACTGATAGAGTACATTTTACAGTTTTTAATAAGTCAAAAATATTGTGAAATGCTTGCAAGCGGGGGAATCAATAAAATTGGATAACTGTGTTAATGTATATATATATCCTGTTTCATTATATGATTACAACATTTTTATTTACTCATAGCCCTACGATATTTCAAGTAATAATTTATATCAGTATCCGGACGAAGACACGAACTACATATAAATCTTTTAAAAATTGAGTCTAGGTATAAATAGAATTACATAAATGTGGATGTGCCTCGAATCTACAAATCATTCTTTATCATGACACCGAAATGGCTTTACATTTTTATGGTGACGCTTCTATATATTATTGTGGCCACTTTCGGTAATATATTATCCAAAACGCACGAGTTAAAGAAATCTCTATGGTATACTGATGACGCTCTTTTAAATTTCACGCAACTAACTGAAAAATACGGATACCTCACTGAGGAACATACAATTGTGACAGACGATGGATACATTCTGACAGCCTTTAGGATAGTTAGTGCGAAAAAATGTCACTTGAAGAAGAGGAAGCCACCGGTCGTGCTAATGCATGGACTTCTTCAGAGCTCTGACTCCTGGATAGATTCGGGACCGAGCGCCGGACTTGCGTACCTTATTGCAGACGCCTGCCACGACATCTGGCTAGGCAATACCCGCGGCAACTACTACTCTCGGGAGCACGTTCATCTCGATCCCGACAAACATGCTGCCTACTGGCAGTTTTCCGTCGACGAGATCGGTTACTATGACTTGCCAGCACTCATCGATTACGTCTTAGATAATACAAAATCAGAAAAAGTTAATTATATCGGTTTCTCTCAAGGTGCAGGGACATTCTACGTTATGTGTTCCGAAAGACCAGGTTACTGTGATAAAGTGAATTTGATGATAGCATTAGCGCCATCAACAAGGCATAAATACACCCAATCATTGCTGTTTAGATCCTTATTTACAGCTACAGGTTATCTAGAGAAGATTTTGTATAAATTTGATATACACGAGCTCCTGGCCAACGGTGATTTATTCCAGAAAAAATTGGAATTCTTCTGTCAATCATCTGCTATGAGTGAAATATGCAAACGCATGCTGTTCTTTGCAGACTCGACTAATCCATTTAAGAATGGTTCTGTAACAACGGAGACAATGAGAACTTTATTTGGCCACTTTCCGGCTGGGACGTCTGTGCACAACTCAGCTAAATATGGACAAATGTTAATGAGTTTCGGGTTTGTGAAATTTGACTACGGAAAGTCAAAAAATTTGCAGATGTATGGAGCTGAGACACCTCCGCCATTCAATTTAGATGCAGTGACCGTTCCAGTGGTAGCGATTTACGGAGAAAACGATGGAATAGTTGATATCAGAGATGTAGAATGGTTGATATCAAAATTGCCGCACGTCATAGACACGTATATCGTAAGCGATTCTCTGTGGTCATACCTAGACTTTACTTACAGTAAGAAAACAAACAAATTGGTATTCCCCAAGATTCATGAGTATTTGTTAAAATATAGTTATGAATTCATACATCACCTATTTTACCCCTATTCTTGAAACTGATCTGTATTAATTGCAATTCAATTTATGTTGCACATTTGCAATTGGGTTTTTGAAAAAAAAATTTTTTTTGCTATAAATGGAAAGATTATATATAAGTTTTATAACAAAACTATTTTTTTTTTCGCAATAATTCAAAAGTTATTTCAAAATAAAGATTAATTTTTGAATCCAGTACCGAAGACACGCCGACAGCTCCCGAATAAACCCGAGCACAAGTGACGTCATAATGTTAGTTTTCACTCATTACAGTTGATATAGAAATAATAAGTAGAGTGTTTTGATCTATTTAATTTTGTTGTCATTGTTAAATATTCAAATTTATATTGAAAATGTCGAATCTCAAAAGTTATCGTTCTTGTTTTGTACCATTATGTACGAATACTACAAAAACAACTCCTGACAAAATGTTTTTAAATGTTCCTCAAGATGTTTAAAAAATTGGTTATCATAAATATATCAACATCAGGAATATTATCAGACCTTGCCTTAATAAATCCTTTATCACACGTAGCTAATCGGAACCAACTAACAACTCGTTTTTTTAACAATAAATTTTCAATATTATTGTCTAGTCACGTGTAATAGCCGTAAACGCTGTACTGTTATTAAATAGCTATAACATTATGACCAGTGGCGTAACTATACCATGTGGGGCCCGTGGAAAATTCTTTTGATGGGGCCCTATCAGTAAAAATCGTCACGTTGTACTCAGTGTAATTTTAATAAACCTCGAGATTCTCAACGGACTCAATTGTATTATGGTCTTTAGTTGTCTCACTTTGGATTTTAAGTAGAACTTATAAAGATATACTTTTCAAATAAAATCAAATGCTGAGGTACAATGTAAAAAATTATTTTTGAACTCGCAGCCTCTTGGACCGGGGCCCTCTTGGGTCGGGGGCCCGTGGAATTTTGCTAGCCCTGCCACCTTATCGTTACGCCACTGATTGTGACGTCACAACTATGGTGACCAATCATAGCGCGTTTATAATCACGTGATTTTTTTTAAATTTTATCAATTTTTAATTGTTTACAAATAATTGAAAAAAAAACTTTTTTAAGTTTTTTGCATTAAATATCAATATTATCTATATCTATATCTATTCTATATACTATAATAAAACTGTAACAAGTGGAAATCTGTACATTAAATATTTTTTGAAAAATTTAATCAGGGTAGACTATGTTATCGATATAGAAGCCAAAAATAATCTTTTTACAATTTTTGTCTGTCTGTCTGTCTGTCTGTCCCTATGCACACGCATCACTCTGAAAGTACTGAACCAATCTTGATGAAACTTGACATAGTGATAACTAATATTACGAGATTACATCAAATATACTTTTTGTCTCATAAAACGCAAAGGGTTCTCCAGGATAAAGGATTAAAGTCTAGAATACAAACCCGAATTACTCTGAAAGTACTGAACCAATTTTAACGAAATTTGACACGGTGATAACTAATATTAGAAGACTACATCCAGGATACTCTTTGTCCCATAAAACGCAATTCTCCAGAATAACGAAAAACAAAAATTTGCAGTTAACGTAAGTAGACTTTTTTGCGACACCTTAGTACAAGAGCCGGCAACGTTAAAAGAACAAGAATTTTAGAATACCTGGTTTTTTTTTATATTTATTTATTAACATTTTTGTACATTTTACAAACTACTTTTACAGTGGCTACCAAACTAGGCAAAGCCTGTATCTTGGTAGCCAAAAACCTTTAATACCTTTAGCCTTTATTTTTTAGCCTTTAATACATCAATATATATTTTTTTATATCCTAAGAGGCAAACGAACAGGTGGGTCACGTGATGTTTAGTGACCACCCCCGTCTATAGACACTAGCAACACCAGGGGATTTGTAAGTGCGTTTCCAACCTGTATATGGGGGAGTGTAAGGGAACCTCCGGCACTCTCACTGACCGAACGAAACATTACAATGCAAGCACTGTTATTTGACGTCGGTTTTCTGTAAGTATTCTGGCAGTATTAGCCCGAACGAGCCGACCCATTCATGCTGAAACCAGTAATAGCTTCAGCGTGGCTGTACCACCTACAGAAATTATCAATATATCAATAGACAGAATTTAGGACACTTGGTAGCGGGTTAACGTTGTATTTTTAAAAGGCATTTTGATTTATGATTAATCAATAATAAGTTTAGGAACATTTTTTTTCAGTAACTTTTAAACGCAATTAAACATTCAGACACATTTTTTATAAACAATCATATATATACCCGCTGATATATTTTATAAATAAAAAAAAGAATGTGGTGTCGTGGGACACCAGGTAGGAACGAAGTTCTTTCGGCTAATGTAGAATCGACACTATTTGGAAAAAAAAATCGTGCTCAATTTTATGTAATCGTAATTCAAATTATCAATTAAAATAACAAAATATGTCTCTTTATTTTTGTTTGACAACATAAAATTACATAGAAATAGAAATAATTACAAAAAAGGAGAAAGAGAAAGATATTATACACTACTCGCTTATGTATACGACTGTCGCGCCTGCGCACGTCTCATTTAACTGTTTTATTCCATGCACTTTTCGTTACAGTTTTACTATCACATTTTTTTCAGTTCGGTCGCGCAGCAAAATCTCTATCTCCTCCAAGCCTGCCGTAAGGAACTTCGTTCCAATAATAAATTTCAAATCAATTATTTTTTTTCATAGCAAAGAACCAATTTCATTTTATTAAACATTATTGACCACCATATACAACGATAAACGTAAACGTATGACTTGGGATTGACGCCATCTCAAATATATGCGTCGTCGACCATCAGGCTATACAAAGCCGAAATACCTTGGGCCGGCGAGGTGAAATATCTTGGTGTTACTTTAGATAAACACTTAAATTTCGATTCACACACAGAAAGAGTGCGAAACAAAGCCGTATGGTCTTAGGTCGTTTCTATCATTTGCTTTGTCATAAGAGTAAAATATCCCCCAGACAAACTCACTTTATACAAAACTTGCATCCGTCCGATTATGACGTACAGTTGTTCGGTCTTTGCACATGCGCAAAATCGTATTCAAAAGTTGCAGGTTCTCCAGAACTGAGCCCTACGTAAAATCACCGGTGCCCCATGGTACGTCCGGAATAAGGATCTCCACAGGACCTGGAGATGCTTTCTGTCTGAGCGTATATAAAATCACTTACAGGTAGTTATTTCGAAAAAGCCGCGAATCATCCCAGCCCGTTAGTGGTATCCGCCGCGAACGATGAACCCGTACCCAACGCTGCGCAGTATAGAAGACGACCGCGACACATTTTTACCGACCCTCCTGATTCAATCACGTCAGCGAACGATCAGTACCAGCCTGTCTCTTCAAACAGAGCGTGTTCTCACCCACGCCCGCATAACCGCAGATCACGCCGCCGTGGTCTGGGACTAAATTTCGCTCCCGTACACCAAATTAGGCCCTTCTCGGCAACGGCTCAAGCCTAGATCTGTTCCCTGGGCGTGGAGCCCTTGAGTACGCTGCTCACGCGATACAGTGACACAAGAGTTCTACCCTTATTTTTCGTTATCCTATCCTACATAGTTTAGAGGATTTTTTCCTACACAAAATACATATAGAAGTTGTTGAGGCACGCATGCTTGGTACACATGCATGTTTCAATAACTTATATACGTATATAAGTTACCGGACTACTAAGACGAGCGCTTAAGGCACTCAGCCGATTTTATTTAGGCAACCAGTTCAAGGGTACACGGCACACCTCGGCTTGGCTGTTGCCTGTTGCATGCAAAATCGCGACCTATCTTAACTAATCTAGCTAACTATTCATATATGTATGAGTTGTTGAAACGTATATGTATACCAAGCATACACGCCTCAACAACTCCTGCATATATTTATTATCGGAAAATTGAGAGTTTTTTAGTTCGATAAGGAAAAAAGTAAACCCTTCCACTTTCATGTGTAACATGTTTCATTCATCATCATTCAGTGTTTCATGTGTTTCACGTGTGTGGGGGTGATCGTGTAGTGTTGTAGCAGTGATGTATATTTGTGTGTCACCGTATCGCGCAAGCAACGCACTCAAGGGATCCTTACCGAGGGATTGAACCTGATGTATAAAACTGGCTTGGTTTGAAGGTGATAGGTACTATGTTGTGAGTGGTACAGAGATTATTTATAAAAATATATTGGAAATATATTTCAAATACGTTTTTGAAACAGTTTATAACTCTTAGACAATAGTTTCAAGCAAGTGACATTTGACGTTTTCGGCGGGATGTTTGACGCTTCGATACGGTGTTCATATATTTTTCTTTAATACAATGGAGTATAAAAAGGTTTTAATACAAGTCGAAGATAGTTATGATAAAGTAAGTGGTAGAGATGTTTATTCAGTTTTATTTAGGTCAGTTTTTATTTTAATTGATCCTGGTAGATGAGGCTACGAAAGGGTACTAGGCTTATTTAAAAAATAAATACATGTAATCTGGGTATATGTTTAAGTGAATCCGTGGATAGTTTGGATTCACAATTGGAAACGGTAGTTGTGGCTGCAATCGGGTATCAGTTTTATTTGCGGGGTGGTAGGGCTTTACAGCCTGACTGGGTCACAACCACCATGTACATGACGAAAAAATCCGTAATAGTGATTCGCTTCTGCGCGTCGCGTTTCGGGATCAGCCTGTGCATATCCAGCTTTTTGTAGGCCGGCATGATAGTGGCGACCAGCGATGGATAGTGTGTCACTCGGTGGTCGCTATTGTTTTTGGATTGTACTGTGCTTACCATCAGGCATAGTGCAGGCATTTTGCCGTGCTACGATAAAAAAAGAAACAATTTTTTCGCGTGATAACCAATTTGGTGCAAACGAAGTTGCACGGGTTAGCTAGTTAATAATAAAGTTTTAAAATACATAAAAAAAATCAATTTCTTTTTTTCAAAATCCTAATTTTCTCTTTTATTATATGTTATTATATATATATTATTTATATATATTATTTTTATCCCCTGTAACTATACATTATGCGCTCTATTATTTTTACCTTACTTACTTACCTTATATATGCCATATTTAACAGTTTTTATTGATATTTTATTTATTACTTACCATGACATCCAGTGGGTTTCAGCTGAAAATCAGCGCTGAGTGGTTAAAGTGACACTTTGGAATATGTTGAACTGGACATTCTTTCATAATTTTATCATGGATAAGGACAATTCACACACTGCAAGGGCGAAGCAATCCCAGCAATATCCTGAACCCATTACTGTACTATATAACTATAGTATTGTATGACTTTTGTATCTAAAAATTAAGTAAGGTGTAGGGTGCAAAAGTGAAGAATCAAAAATTTAAACTTCTGT
Organism: Antheraea mylitta; assembly: GCA_014332785.1. Classification (NCBI taxonomy): domain Eukaryota; kingdom Metazoa; phylum Arthropoda; class Insecta; order Lepidoptera; family Saturniidae; genus Antheraea; species Antheraea mylitta. The sequence continues at coordinate 40,691 of JACEII010000319.1, read as the reverse complement.
ATCTATTTCCGGTATTCTTTCATTGAGGAGCTTGAAACTGAATTATGGAGAAACTCTAAAGAATTCCCGATATCCTCGATATTATCTCAGCTTTGATGGACTTAAGCACTTTAATTTCGGATTTAATACATCTGACATAGATTGGATTTTTAATTCACATAATATGCTATCTATATCCGCATCTCTATTGTTTATTTCTAGTCTTGGCCTATGTTTTATGAACTTTATTTATATATACGTCTGCTTTTTTTAAATAAATCTTTGTACATTACCTTTCAAAGTCTTTACAAATCTACATAATCAGAATCATATCTTCATTTCACATACAAAGTCTTAAAAATAGCAATAGGAAGATTATACTACCTGTAGTTGATTAATGATAAATAAATAAATGTATAAATCTCCCACACTGCTACATCCCTAATACTTAATAGGATAGGATAGGATGGGGTATAGTGGGGGGCTCTATAGTGTCTTCAATGTCAGGCAGATGCTGATCGCCTCGTTAATCGAGGAAGCAACTCCTGATATCACTTCTAACCGCTCATAATCTCTCTACTAGTGGCTGCAGCTGTAGTGTACACAGTGGCCACACCCCGGTAACCACGTCGATCCATGGGCTAAACCTAGTAGAGGGGGCTGTATCTTTCATCTTACAGCTATATTGGGTGATCCCCCAAGAGTACACAAAGCCCATATCGGTGCGGGAAGCGGGTACTGCCGATAGGTAATCGTCTCCGGCGACCGCGGCGATGTAGCAAGGTGATGTGATGCGCCTTAAAGGGTGCCATCCAGGATCTTTTATGGTTGGCAGCCAAGCCACTGCAACTTTTCTATCACCGACTGTACCGGGTAACTGGTCCATCGGGTCATGGTAGAATGAGACGAGAGAGTGGGTTTGCACCAGCGCAAACTCACTTAAAACCTTTCACGCGCAGATGAACCTTGGTAAGCCTCTGACTATGAGGAAAAGATCTGTGGCGATGGGGCAATGGTGGCGGGAATTTCGGATCACGGTGTTTCTAGTTCTTAGCTATTTCCCTGCATACAGGCGGTCAGATGAGAGTGGTCGCTCCTGGATTCGACTGGGGCAGGAAGACAGGTTCGGCAGCACATCTGGCGACTAAGCAGCCCTATTTAGGATCACTCTGCTTACCCCTGCACAGAGGAGGGGCCTAGAAAAGGTGACCCAAACATAGTCTGCCTCACCCCCTCACCCGGATGGCAAACCGCAGCCATCGGGCACCGACATAATTGCGGTCGAAAAACTTATAACACATTCTACATTCTTTTAATATCGCGACTTGGAACATCCGAACACTTTTGGACAATCCGATAAATCTGTGTCCTGAACGAAAAACCGCTCTCATTGCAAGGGAATTACATAAATATAAAATTGATATTGCTGCTCTAAGTGAGACCCATCTATCAGATAGCGGTGAACTTTGTGAAAATCGCGGTGGGTACACTTATTACTGGATAGGCAGTCCTTCACATGAAAACCGACGTGAAGTAACAGTGCTTGCATTGTTGCGTTTCGTTCGGTCAGTGAGACCCACCTACTCTCCCCTTCCCCTTCCTCCTTCCCTTCCTGTCCCCTCCACCCTCCTCCCAAACACAGGCTGGCAACGCACTTGTGACTCCCCTGGTGTTGCAAGTGCCTATGGACGGTGGTGATCACCTAACATCAGGTGACCCATCTGTTCGTTTGCCTCCTATGATATAAAATAAAAGCTCTGTTCACAAGGCAGTTACAGATTTTGAAGAAAAGCGGTTACAAGAACTAGACGTGAAACGCCTTATAAGTAAAACCCGTTCGAAGCCTTCCCACACCTATACTTACGACACTGATGGTCAATTGCATTGTGCGCCCTGCAACAAGATCTTCAAGGCAAAGTTTGGTTTTGTGAGTCATATACGTGCTCATAATCGAAGGAAGTAAGGTCGCCATTGACGGACATGTCAAGGAGGCTCATAACTTAATAGGATAGGTAAATAATATCTGCTTGAACTTCAAAGTTTACATTTCGAAAATTCTAGTCTTTAGTTTCGTAAATAATATGTAATATGTTATCTCAAGTTTATGTTTATATTTCTTTACTTTATAATCTTAAAAGTGATGACAGACATGTATTGCTTGATTCGAAATAAAATCAAAGACACTTTATTCGTTTTGGGCAGTGAGACGTTAAAACTTAGCTCATGAGCGTGAAAACTGCCACAGGTTCGGAAAAACAACCCAGTCACCGAAAAGAAACGACAAGAAACTCGATCTGGTTTATTCATTCATGTAACAATTTTTATAAACACACATAATTACATTTTTGGTGGATGCACAAATAGGTTTTGTATTACTAGTAATAGCTTCAACTAGTTTCAGCATTAATAGGTCAGCTTGCCTGGGGTAGTACCACCGTCTCACAAAAAACCGACGTGAAGTAAAAGTGCTTGTATTGTTGCCTTTTGTTCGTTTAGTGAGAGCGCCGGAGGCCCACCTAGCCCTTCCCCTTCTTGCCCCTCTTCCCGTACCCCCTTTCCCATCCCTCTAAACACAGGCTGGCAATGCATTTGTAACTCCTCTGGTATTGCTAGTGTCTATGAATGGCGGTGATCACTTAATATCAGGTGACCCGCCTGTCTGTTTGCCTGCTATATGACATAAAAAAAAGGTTGTCATTTCCCAACGTTGATATTATAAGATGTTTGGTTGAGGGTTAGGTGGTTTGGAGGTTGCAGATAATAGATGCAGCATCTTGGTTTATATTTAAATGTCACCTATCCGCTTTTCTTTTGCATTTTGTTATTTATGAATGTCTGCAAATCTTTATTTCAAAGATAATCAAAGTGTAATCATGATGACATAGACATTTAAAGAGTGCTCATCAGAGGCAAAGATTAGAGTGCCGAGAAATGGTATTATGGTACTTTACTAGTCCCAAATATGACAATATATAAGGTTATACATATGGTATCCACAAATCCGCAATGAGATAGTGAAAAGAAAAAACCTTTCCCCCTTATTTTTATTTACCACTGACACGTTCCCAGTGATTTTAAGTCTGGATCGGCCATTCCGTTCATTCAACGAAAGGGAGATTCTTAGCATTAAGTCGATTAAAATAAAATAGATACACGGGTCACCTTGAAATCTGTAACACATAAATTGTTATCTGTAGAGACTCTTGGTGCATAATATACTATAGAAGTATGGTTTTCCGTAATAATATTTTAATAGTTTATAGGATATTTTCACATTTTATAATTTATCAACATTATACACTACAAGATCATAGACCTCTTCTCGAGTATTGAGTATAATCATCACGCCAGCACATGGTATAAAAACGAACTAATAATCAAAACAAATACAATTAGCAACATAAATTTGATCGAAGTTAAGGTAAAAGTATTATTAAATTTAACCAGTAAATGCATATATAAATTGACCACTTGGAAGTATCATATAATAGAGGTCTAGTAACTCGCTCATTGCAAGCTGTAATTGTAAATCTTTGCGAAAGTAAGTCTGTTATTTTTCACGACTAAAACTTTTAATTTATCAGAATAAATCTAATCCCAGAAGTAGCACGAGACCTGGAGAAGGTTATAGAATGAATTAACTGCATCAACTCATTCATATAAAAATGTTCTTGGCCTACGAAAGGAGATAACGTCACTTGTTTTGACCTTACACAGCTTATTGCCAATAGTGAGTTTCGAGGTCACGCAGATCTGTCTCCATCTATAGTAAAAAAAAATGAATATAATTTTTAATTTTATTTTTTTAAAATTTAATAATATCTTTATTAATCTTTGACCTTTTGACTTACGTAATAAAATATATAATAAAGGAAGTTCCTTGGTCGACCAGTTTATGTTTACTTGTCTTACAGATACCGGTGTAGTATAAGGAATTTGTGCGCAACGCATGTGCGTTTAATCATAATTTCAATCATAATATATTTGATAAAAATTGTTATTTTAAATTAAACAAAATGCACATATGTTCTTGATCATCGTTAAAAATTTATGTTTTCTCTATTTAAAAACCTGTTTGATCGATAATAATAGAATTCAAGTTTAACCATAGAATAAATTTGAGATATTAGTCGTCATCATGCCATCAAATGTTTCAAACGCCTTAAATATATTACTAATTTCATTGTTCACATCCTGGACAGCTGGGATCCAAGTATTTCCAGGAATCATGAAGAATAAAAAGCTTCTAGGATATCCACGTGACTCTTTGATGAACTTCACGGAGCTAACTGATAAGTATGGATACCTATCCGAGGAGCATACAGTAGTAACAGAGGATGGATATATTTTAACTGTCTTCAGGATAGTTAGTGCGAAGAAATGTATCGGAGAAAAAAAGAAGCCACCGGTTGTGCTAATGCACGGACTCCTTCAGAGTTCCGATTCATGGATAGACTCGGGGCCGAGCTCTGGGCTTGCATACCTCATCGCAGATGCTTGTTACGATCTCTGGCTGGGCAACACCCGCGGCAACTACTACTCTCGGAAGCATATCCACCTTGACCCTGACAAAGACGCTGCTTATTGGCAGTTCTCCGTCGACGAGATCGGATACTATGACCTGCCAGCTCTTATCCACTACGTCTTAGATAATACAAACGCAGATAAATTGAATTACATTGGTTTTTCTCAAGGCGCAGGAACGTTCTTCGTTATGTGCTCTGAAAGACCAGGTTATTGTGATAAAATCAAGTCAATGATAGCATTGGCACCATCAACAAGGCATTTAAACACCAAATCAATAATATTTAGGTTCATAATGGGAATTGTGGGTAATATAGAGAAGGAACTCTACAAATTTGGTAAATATGAAATTCTAACAAAAGGCGAATTGTTTCAGAAAAATGTGGAATTTCTGTGTCAAGTATCTGGTGTGACTGAAATATGTAACAAGTTACTATATTATTTAGACTCGGTTGAACCGTATAAAGATGGTTCTGTGAGAATTGAGACAGTTAGAAATTTAACTGGTCACTTTCCGGCTGGGACATCTGGCCACAATATCGCTAAATATGGGCAAATGTTAACAAGTGATGAGTTTCTGAAATTTGATTACGGAAAATTGAGAAATTTGGAGATTTACGGGGCTAAAAGACCTCCGATGTTTAAATTAGATGCCGTGACCGTGCCAATCTTATTAATTTATGGGAAAAATGATGGAATTGTTGATGTCAAAGATTTAGAATGGTTAGTAGGAAAGTTGCCGCGCGTGATAGAAACATTTATGGTAAGAGATCCTCATTGGTCACACCTAGACTTTACTTATGTTAGAGCTATATATGTAAACACAAAGCTATAAATAAATTAGGTCAAGAATAATGATCGTTTGTAGCATACTCTGCTGTTTTGTATATCTGGGTCTCTAACAATGTATTGTCATTAATGTCACTAATGTCAATGTCACTTTTATATTTGTCCTTCCGGTTTTTACTGTGTCACTGAATTGTACTCTCTCTGTTCGTTGAATTATATCTCTTTGAATCCAACGGAATATTTATTTTTAACCTATAAATCTATCAACTTACAGTAGGTATACTAACAAACTGGTATTTCCCAAGATTCATGAGTATTTATTGAATAATAGCTTCGAACTAAAAGCTCAACCAGTTTTCTCCCATTTTTAAAACTTATCGAATAAACACACTGCAGTTTTTGTAAAAATTGATAACATATACCATCATAATTTGATTTGATTAAACGCCATAGTTTAATTTATTATTTGTACAACGTTGCTAGCATGTTCATGTTATTTGTTTGTTACTAAATTAAATTATTTTTAATACTTTCTGTTGATTATTATCATATTCATTCTGAGGCTATTTGATCACACAACTAAAGTATTTTGTGGAATTAAAACCAATTATCTAGAGTAACTTGATCTGTAGGTTTTATTTGTATTGATACACGCAATAGTTTTTTTTAACTTAAGAATTTGTTGTTATATTAGCCAAGGATCGCTAGTTCTTTAACAGGTTACTGGTTTTTTGCTTCATGTGTAAAAGTGTGTTTTATCCGATTTAAATGAAGGCTTCATTTAATGGGTATCAAGTATTAAACGTATCGTACTCTTTAGTAATTATATATGTTATGTATGTAATAACAGCTTTTTGGGCACCGCTCGTAACACAACGTCTTTTTTGATAGTATGCTATGCTAAGAATATTGTAAATATATATTATTTTGTTTTGATTTCATTTACTTCTATTCTCATAATTTGTCAATGTGCAATGTAATAAAACAAGTACTAAAACTTGGTCAGCTAGTATGTGCAACAGTGACTACAGCGAATAATAAAATAATGAAGCCTTATATTTCCTGCTAAGTTGTTACGGTACATGAAAAAAATTACAATTATGATAAAAAAAAAATTGTTTTATTATTTAAAAAAAATTTGAATTTTTTAATTTTGAATTTTTTTTTGTTTGATTATTTATTTGCAATAACCCCTCCTCAGGTGAAAGCCTATTTCACAGAACTCTGTTAGTCTCTATCTTGGGCCACTTTACAATACAATACATTTTATAATAATACAGTGAGTATAATCATTAAAAAAAATTAGTGGTTAGTGAGCTATAAGCAAACTGATGGACAAATAAATAGATAATCCGTTACTTTTTTATTATTTATCAATTTTTAAGGGCTATACTGAACGGGTGACTCGGCCTAGCTTCTGCCGAGTACAGGTGTAGGTGGTAGAGCCACGTTGAAGCAATTACTGGTTTTATCATGAATGGGTCGGTTCACCCGGGGTAGTACCACCCGACGTATAGAAAATTGACGTGAAGTAACAGTGCGCATGCATTGTTGGGTTTCGTTCGGTCATTAAGACCGCCAGAGGAACACCTCCCCTCTTTCCTCCCTGCCTTCACCTCTCTCTTTGCCCTTATTCCCAAACATAGGCTGGCAACGCACTTGCGACTCCCATGAGAGTCTTAGTGTCTATGGAGGGCGGTGATCACTTAACATCAGATGGCCCACCTCTTTATTTGCCTCCTATGACATAACAATATATTTTTAATGTGGCGTCATAAGTTCTCAGACAATATGGCGGCTTGACAAAGACATGAGACATAATATTGAAATAATATGTTGCTTTACTGCGTATGGTGTAAAAATGCTGTCTTCAATAACTTTATTTCACATTGGGAAAGGTTGTTGTCTAACACTAAAACCTATAAAGTGACTACAATAAAATAAAATAATTTCTAAGGTAAATCCTTATGAGATAATTATATAGTGAGTCAACAGTCATATAGTTAATGAGGGGCAATATAAATTCTTAATAAGAAGTTATAGAAATGTGTAACCTTCTAAACGAAATGACTATATTCGTACACGACACGTAAATTATACATTATATTTTTTATGCAGAAATTGGTCATTCATTTTATCATTTTTTTTTAATTCTCAAGAACATCAAGGCCATGACTAACGTGACCATTTATTTTCATAGTCAGAGCGGGACGCTTTCGGAATATGTAAATTTAAATCCGGATTTTTTTTTTAGATTACGTAGCTAGTGCATAGATCAAGGTTATCAGGTGGATGTCATATACACAAATTTTATTGCCAAAGTAATATATATATATATATATATAATAGATATCAATAGGTTAGGATTTGTACATTCGTGTCTGGCTTTCAGTCTATTCGCTCAGGTATACCACAGAGGGGGTGTCGGCGCAGGTAAAAGTCCTGCCACCTCGGCCCCAGAGGTGCTTCAGGTGCCTACAGGTCGGGCACCTAGGCACCAAATGCACCTCCAAAGTTGACTGTAGCCTTCTGTGCTATAGGTGTAGTCAACCAGAGCACAAGGTCAGCGGTTGCAGAGCTGAATCCAATTGTGCGGTGTGTGCTGCTGCGAGTAAATCCGCCACCCACCGAGTGGGGAGCGGGGCTTGTATAAAACTGGTGCCCCCACCCCCACCCAAGACTAAGACTAAAAACCGGGTTAGGAGCAAGAGGGCCAAGAGTTACAAATGTTCTCCCCAATCTTTCACGACATCGGCCGCCATCACGACGCCGGTGACTTTAGCGGTTGAAACAGAGTGTCCGTAATGGCGATGCTCTGTTATCTTCAGGGAAACCTCAACCACTGTGCCAGGGCCCAGAATCTTTTATTCTAAAGCATGGCGCAGTGGTCTATTCACGTAGCCGTGATGGCCGAGCCATATTTCATCCCATCCGGGACAACTGGGTTGGTGACCTCGATGGCTTGGTGGCTATAGTGCCCAAGCCCGCGGATGGCGCCCCATCCTTCACTAATATAGTGGGCCATTCACACCGGTCTACTCCTTCAGAACCGAGGATCTGTAGCTGGGTAGCTGGAAAACAATCAGACAGGCTTGTTGACGTCGACATAGAGGCGGAGGATCTTCGTGCGGCGATAACGCGTGTCTGTGACGCCGCAATGCCCCGTGTTAGTGGGTCGATTGTCGCCAGACGTCAGGTGTACTGGTGGACTGCCGAAATCGTGCAGCTGCGTGCTGCGTGTGTGGCGGTCAGGCGCCGTTACACCTGACATCGATGCCGGCGGAGTCATGAACAAACCGCGTTGGCTGTGGAGGAGGAGCTCTATGAGGGATACTGAGCTGCTATACTGGCGCTTCAGAAGGCCATAGAGCGCAGTAAGGCTCTGGCGAGAGAGGAGCTGCTTGAGGCGCTAATTCGAGGTCCGTGGGGGCGCCCATATCGTTTAGTTCGTGACAAATTGTGTCACAGGACCCCCCGGTAACCCAGAGTCTTGAGCCTCAGCTTCTCCGAGAGGTATTGGCGGCTCTGTTTCCCTCAGCATCAGAGCATATGCCTCCTACGATGGCTCCGCCACAGCCCGCAAGTGTGCCCAATGTGACTGCGGACTACAACAAATGACGAAAATGCGATACCCGAGGTGACCTGGGAAGAGACGAGGGTGGCGGTGCAACACCTACGGATCAAGAACACCGCCCCAGGACAAGACGGCATACCTGGCCGTGCATGGGTCCTGGCTGATGAGGCTCTCGAACCCAGACTAGCAAGGATTTTCACTGCGTCGCTTCAGCGGGGCCAGTTTCCGCGTTTGTGGAAGACCGGCCGACTGGTCTTGCTGAAGAAGGGGGGGGCGCCCAGCAGACAGTCCATCCGGGTACCGGCCCATTGTGTTGTTGGATGAGGTTGCGAAAATGTATGAACAGATAATCGCAGGCCGTCTCGTCCAGCATCTAACACGAGTCGGGCCGGATCTGGTGGATAACCAGTTTAGTTTCCGCCAGGGGCGCTTCACCATAGACGCAGTGATGAGAGTGAAGATTCAGGTGGAGGAAGCAGTTGCCCGGGGCGAAGTGGTGTTGGCGGTGTCCCTCGACATCACCAATGCTTTTAACACTTTGCCTTGGCCGCGACGATAGCTACGGCGGGCGTCGCTCAGGTTGTTGACAGGATCCGGCGTCTGGGATTAGAGGTGGCGTTGCGCAAATCCGAGGCTGTGTGGTTTCACGGCCCTCGGAAAGCGCCACCTCAAAGAACCCAGATTCTTGTGGGAGGCGAATCCATCGGTGTCGGGTCGAGTATGAGGTATCTCGGCCTCCTCCTCGACAGCCGTTGGACGTTCAAGGAACACTTCCGGCAGCTAGCCCCCCGCTTATGGGGCACAGCGGGCGCCCTCGCCCGTTTGTTACCCAACCTCGCGGGGCCGAACCCTGCCTGTCGGAAGTTGTACCTGGGGGTCGTGCGGTCAATGGCCCTTTACGAGGCACCCGTGTGGGCGCCTAAACTGACGGCCGTTAATATCGCTCACCTGCGGAGACCGCAGCGGGCGATGGCCGTCAGAGCTATACGCGGCTACCGCACGATTTCCTTAGAGGCGGCCTCCCTACTTGCCGGGTCCCCACCCTGGGACTTGGAAGCGAGAGCCCACGCGTCTTTGTATCATCAACGCGAGGAGGCGCTGGAGCTGAGGCAACGCCTAGCGCCTCGAGAAATCGAGACGCTAAGGTCCCAGCTTCATCAGGTCCTAGTGGTGGAAGAGTGGTCTCGACGACTTCAGCGACCCAGCTGGGGCGTGGTAACAATCGAAGCTGTTCGACCAGTCATGGTCGAGTGGCTCACCAGGCTGCATGGCACCCTGAGCTTCCGGCTGACGCAGGTACTCTCGGGGCATGGCTGCTTCGGGCGATATCTGTATCGCATTGGCCGGGAGCCGACTACAGGGTGCCATTACTGGGGCTGCGTGGATGATTCCGCACAGCACACGGTGAGTGAATGTCCCGCCTGGGATATGCCACGCCGCGAGCTCGTCGCGGCCATTGGCCCGGATCTCTCGCTCCCGATCGTCGTTAGTAAGATGGTCGAGAACGAGGCCGGGTGGCTCTCCGTAGCCTGATATTGTGAGACAGTCATGCTTGCAAAAGAGGCGGCGGACAGGGAGAGGGAGCGGACCACTAGGCTCCCCTCCGGCGGTCGACGAACCACACGGCGGTGATGGGTAGGGGATGACCTCCGGTCGCCGTAGATGGGGCCTGGTGGCGATGGACACGGGCATGTCGTTGCCCTGGCAGTGTAAACTGCACAGGCCCATGTGGTGGAGGTGCATTGTGCCGATGCAACTCCCACAGTTCGTCGGGGGGGGGGGGGGTCTAACACCCACTCCCTCTTTGAGGGGTGTACCATATTTGACCCCTCAGACCGCAGTCAGGGCCTGTTAGAGAGCCCATACCTATCGGGGGAGTAGACGCAGTGCCAGTCGGTAGTTCCTGCTCCCCCACCAATATGGTGTATGAAGGCACCATGGGGTTTTAGTCCGTGTAAATCGGACATAACCCATCCTCAGCTGTCCGACGGGATGGGTATTTGTTAGGGATTTCCCCATGTTAAATAAAAAGGTGTACCGCAGGGTTCACATTCTGGTCCACTGTTTTTCAATATTTATGTAAACAATATGTCTTCATGCTTCTTATACACTAAATACCTTATGTACGCCGATTATATCAAGATATTCAGTATTGTTTCGTACTATTGACGATTGCCTCAGATAAACAGAATGAACTTTCGAGACTTTGTAACTATTGCAAAATAATCTTCATTTGACATTCATTGTAATGGAATATATACTAGAAAGCACTAATCTATAAATTATTCTTATACACTTATTACACGACCACTCCAGATAGTTACAGTTATTTTAAATTTGGGGGTGATGATGGATTCTAAACTGCTCTTTAGAACAACTATGTACGATTACATATGTCAGAAAGTTTTAAAAATGATTTGGTTTCATTTGCAGAGTCAAGAAAGATTTTGTAAACCTAAGCTCTCCAAATATTTTGTTTTGCGTATATACGGAGTCATCTCGATTATGCTTCGCCAATATGGTTGCCAGAGTATATAACGCACAAGTGTTTGAAAAAAAAATTCAAATCCAATATCTGAGATACCTAAATTTTAAACTAAATAAAGACAATGATACATATTGAAACGTTTGGACTGTTACAATTTGTCATCATTACCAAAACGACGAATTGCTTTCTATACGATATATCGGGGCGAAGAAAAAAATGGCGCCCATATAGAAGTTTGACGTCATCCATAGTGACGTCATAATTATGATTTGATCCATCAATCTACCAAGAGTAATCGAATAAAACGTTAGTCGATACAGATATGCAACACCGAATATAGTTACGACGAATTGTCCGTAGATGTAATTAGCCCAGCTGTCTGAGCGAGGATGTCTAGTATCTAGTCGCCGTTCGCCGTTTAAGGTATTCAGCCAAAGCTGACAGTCAATAATAATCAAGATACATAAAGAGACGATACTTCCTAGCAACGGTGTCTCAGATCGTGGTAAATAGTAGCCAGTCATTACTATGGATCAACAGTAATCAATAATAGTACAGACGCAGGTGAATAGTAACTTACCTCAACTTTTTTAAAATTTATTATTCACATATTGCCACTGCTATGGTCTTATATTTATTTACATTTGTTGTAAATAATTAGAATATCTATACTAATATTATAAAGTTGAAGAGAAGAACTACTGGTCTGATTAAATTTCAGTGTTATATATTAGTAATCGAGACTCAAATCACGATAAAATCAATAGGAGCGGAGCACCAATAAAGAAAGTTTCAAAATCGGGGTAATTTTTTTTTTCGTTTTGATAATTCTCGTGAGGAAACATAAATCTGAGAAATATTCTTGTCTATTATTTGTGTGTCTACTGTATGTGGGAAGCATAGAACTGTGGATTTTTTAGAGCTTGAAATCGGCAACACGTCGTGGGCTGGCATGGTGATTATGCTCATGAGTTCCCTCAGGAAGAGGCCAATGGCCATGCAGCGGGCCTTTTAAAGGGTGATGATGATGAGCTATATTGTTTTTTTTTATAAATAATTTAGAATCTTTTGAATTTTATGAACGAAAAAGTTTCTACAATAGATGGATGCTTGCTATTCTCTTATCCAAAGAAAAGTGGACGGGTTTTGATGAAACTATACAATAACATAGTTTACACGCGAGGAACATGTGTAAGGATTTGTTTATAAAAAAGATTATTAAAATCATAACGATTGGTGTGAAGAAGTTATTTATATAATAAGATAGCGCTTATGAATTGACTGAGAATTTCACTTACTGCGGCAAATTGTGACATGAAGATGGGGCCTAATAACTGGGGTTTTAGGAATTTCTTTTTATAAGCACTATTAACCTTTTTTGTGCAACATTCTCGACATGTTAGGAAATTATAAAAATAATGTCATTTAAGTAATTAAAAAAAAATCTTAGTAGCATTTTTTGGCGGGACCTTAGTTATCATGAGGTGGATTTTGTATTTTATTATCTTGAGTTACTTGACTCTATATTTTATAAATCTGTTGACATTTTATATAGTGTAATTAGGTTATTGTGCATAAGTAAGCATGAATTCTGAGATGCCACAAAAACACCATAGAAAATTCTAACAAGGGAGCCACCATCTTGTTACAACATTAAATTACTACAAATATTCTTATATTATTTACCCACTCGACAGTGACAGTAATAATCAAGAAGATTCGTTGCAAAAAAAATGTCAAAAAGAATAGATTCGAGTTTGTAATATCATGAGCAGAAATCTGTTATTCATAATGGATATTGTTAATATGTTAATAATTAATGTATCTCGACAGTGTCTAGTGGCACGTGACATTCGCAACTCATCAATTAATTATGCCAATTTATCTCTGTTTTGTTATTGTTGTTACAATAGAAAATCAATCGTTTCATCTATATATTAATACGTGAAGCAAAAAAATGATACCCCTTTTTAACCTATTTGCCAGGAACGGGTGAACTTGAAATTTGGCATAGTTAAAGTTTATATGGCGGAGAAGTGCAGAAAGTTGTTTATTTTACATAAAATGCATTAGAAGTACATTTTTTTTTTTTCGAACTGACTACGCTATTTGTCCAGCAAGGTCTTAACAGCTTCACCGAAGTATTAAGGCGAGCGCTTAATCAGCCGATTTTATTTTTGGCAACTAGCTCAAGGGTGCGTGGCGCACCTCGGCTTGGCTGTTGCCTGTTACATGGAAATCGCGTCCTATCTTAGCTAACCTAGCTAACTATTTATATATGTATGAGTTGTTGAGACGTATATGTGTACCAAGCATACACGCCTCAACAACTCCTCCATGTATTTATTATCGGAAAATTAGAGTTTTTTCAGTTTGATAAGGGAAAATAATAAAACCCTTCCACTTTCATGTGTAAGCGTGTGGGCGTGCACGTGTGTGGAGGTGATAGTGTAGTGTTGTAGCAGTGATGTAAGTTTTTGTGTTACACTGTATCGCGCTAGCAGCATACTCAAGGGCTCCCTGCCGAGGGATCGGACCTAGGCTTGAGTCGCTGCCGAGGGGGGCCTAATCTGGTGTGCGGGAGCAAAATTAACCCCCAGACCACGGCGGCGTGATCTGTGGTTTCGCGGACGTGGGCGTGAACACGCTCTGTTTCGAGAGACAGGCTGGTACTGATCGTTCGCTGCCGTAATTTTGTCGGGAGGATCGGTAAAAATATGTCGCGGACGTCTTTTATAACGCGCAGCGTTCGGTACGGGTTCGTAATCCGCGGCGGATACCACTAAAAGGCTGGGATGGTTCGCGGCTTTTTCAAAGTAGCTAATCGTGAGTGATTTTACATACGCCCAGATAGAGGGCATCTCCAGGTCCCTGTGGAGATCCTCGTTCCGGACGTACCACGGGGTGCCGGTCGCCTTACGTAGGAAACGTTTTTGAATTACTTGTAATTTTTTAACATATCATTCTAACATATGTGCGAAAACGGGACAGCTATATGTTAGAACTGGACGGATGCAAGTTTTGTACAGTGTGAGCTTGTGTCTGAAGGACATTTTGCTCTAGTGGCAAACTAACGGATGTAGGCGAGCCGTGACCATGGCGGCCTTGTTACCTACTCGCGTTGTGTGTTGTCTAAATGAGAGCGGTCTGTCTAGCGTAACTCCGAGATATTTAACCTGCTTAGTCCACGGAATGTCGGTGTTGTATAAAGTGATAGGTTTGAGTTTACGCTCGTAATCGCGGTATTTAGAATCGAAAAGTATTGCGGCACTTTTGTCGAGGTTGATCTCTATACGCCATCGCAGAAACCAGTCACCGAGTATGCTAACGGCCTCTGCGACGCGTTTCCTAAGTCGTATCGGAAACCATCCGGAAACGTAGATGACTGTATCGTCAGCATAACAATCCAGCTCTAATCCCGGGGGCCGAGGTAGGGCACTGACGAACAGACTGTAAAGTGTGGGCGCGAGAATGGAGCCTTGTGGCACACCTGAACGTATCGGGTGGGGTGATGACTGCTCACCTTCCACTTTATAGCGGAAAATTCTATTTGACAGATAATCGCGGATTATGTGAACTAGCCTATCCGGGATACGAGATTGACATAATTTATAGATGAGCCCTTCGTGCCAGACCTTGTCGAAGGCCTTGGCGATATCGAAAAAGACAGCTATTGTGCGTTTCGAGTTAGCTTTAACCGGTGTCGGGTTGCGATCGGGATCATCGTTGAACCTAGCTAGAATGTACTCCGTGAGGCGGTGCACTTGGTTTGTAGAAGAGTGTTCCGCGCGAAAACCAAACTGCTCCGGCGGTAGCAGATTTAAGTCGGATATGGATGTTTGGAGACGGTTCAGAAGGAGCTGCTCGTATAGCTTACCTAGCATATCTAATAAACTAATAGGACGGTAGCTATCGGGAAGCGTAGCTTTTTTGCCGGGCTTGTGAATGCCTATCACTATGGCCTTCTTCCAGGCGGCTGGAAAATGGCCCTAGGATATGGCTGCATTGAAGATGCAGACCAGTAGGGCTATGATGTGATCAGGAAGGAGTCGCAATACCTCGTTCCTGATCCCATCGGGACCTGGGGACTTCCTAAGCTTTAAACGCTTGATAGCATCCGATACTTCGTCAAAAGTGATAGGGGTTAGTGTATCCGCCGGCGGAGACGCGAGTGTACGCTTGACGGAAGACTCGATCGAACCAATATGGTTAGGGTCAGTGTTTGCTGTATTCGGTGAGTATTGTTTTTCTAGACTCGCGGCGAGACACTCTGCCTTATCTATACTGTCAAACGCAGGAGGCAGCCCGGGGCCTCTCTCGAGAAGGGGCATGGGTATAGTCTCGGCTGACTTGAATGTACGCGTGAGCTTCCAGAACGCCAGGTGGGACGGCCGGATGTCCTCCAGAGGACCGTCCCACCTGTCGGCCCGGATCTCAGAAATTCGATTCTTAACTAACTTCCGCAGTGAGCGTAAGCGATCGCGATTCTCTGCGTACGGGTAAATGTCGTGCTCGTTGCTTTCTTTTCCATGATCAATGCCTTCACGTCGTCCGGGAGTATAAAGCGGCGATCGTTCACCGCTTGTACCTCTTTAGAGGTCTCCCTGACGGCGGTCTGAAGGTAATCGACCAGGGAATCGATAGCCAGGTCCGCGTCAGCTTTCGACACCAACACGTTCGGAATCCTGTCTAAACTTTGAGACGTAGGATTGTCTTTGAAATAGCGAGGGAGTTTCGCGTAATCTGCCACCTTAACCGACGGAGGGGTGGCATCCGAGCTCGAACCTAACAGTAGTATAACGGGACGGTGATCTGAGTCAAGTTCGTATACGACTTGTATAAGTCGTACCCGAAGCGTGACGTTTTTAAAGAGAGCTACGTCTAATACTATCGGACGACAGTTATCTTGAAAGTGAGTGGGTTCCATTGGGGTTATGACGTCAAAAGCTAGATCATCGCCTAGTCTGCCCAATATCTTCCCATTACGAGAAGTAGTTGGACTGTTCCAGATGACGTTCCCGCTGTTGAGGTCCCCCGCTATTATGACGGAGTCTCCTAATTCGAATATTGATTCTAAGTCGGATTTTAATATTTTTTTGGTTGGCGGGAGATCGCGGACACTATTATAATGGATGGATGACCGGTCATCCCTAGTCTACACACTGACATTTCCATATTGGTTAGAGCGGGCGGATCTATAGGCATGCAGTATAACGAGCATTTAAAGTAGATTAAGGTGACACCCCCGCGGGTGACACGATCATTTCTAATTATATTATAATTCGCGATTCGCGGGCTACGCATTTTCGGTTTTAGTAATGTTTCCTGTACGAGGAAAATATCTATTTGCTTATCGCGCAAGAAGGCAGCTACTAGATCGCGCTGTGTTGAGAGATTCCTAGCATTAAAAAATGAAAGAGATAGACCGCGCGGTTTAACCCTATTCATTGCCGCGAACATTGTTAAAGCGACTTGTTGTAATGAGCACGGACAAGCTCGTTCATTGTCCTAGCAAGGGCCGGGAAACGCGCGTATGCTCTGAGCATATCCTAACTTCTCTTCGTCACGAGAAGCTCGGCAAAAGGTACAACGTCTGCTATGTCGTGTATGGCCATTAACTGGCTAATCCAGTCAACGCCGTCGAAAGAAAAGGTGCTGAGGCGGTCGTATTGAATAGGCTTCGCCTGCGGCGGCTGTGCCTGAGGTTTAGGAGCTTGGGGCTGAGGTTTGGGAGCCCAGGGGGCCAGAGGGGCCCACGTGGGTTGCGGTGCGCGCGGTACAGAGGGTGGCGCATGCGGGGTGGGCACGTGCACTGCCGGGGTACGGGAGGCACCTGGCAGGCCGGGGAATGCGTCCACGGACATGAGTGGCGAGGCGGAGGTGGAGGGCGGGTGGTGGCGACAGGCGCTCTGGTCGCCTACCTCGCTTGGCGAGGGCGTAGCGTGCGCGGGGCGCGGGGACATCCGCAATAGTTCGCGGGATGACCCGCGTTCCCGCACAGAACATAACTCGGAGGGTCTGCAGAGGTCGGGGTACTAGGGCACTCCCTAGTGGAGTGATCTCCTAAGCACTTTACGCATCTCTGACGGAGATGGCAATTCCTAGCTACGTGACCGTAGTCCTGGCAATTGTGGCACTGCGAGGGCGTGTGAGACTTGCGCGGGGGCTCTACCGTGACGCCCGTCAGACCGCACATGGACGTGATATTAAAAATTTCCTTGCCCTCCTTAGTGCGGTCAAGAATGACCAACACTAAGTTGAACTTGGACTTGTGATCAGGTGGTACATGCGGTGTACCTCTCGGACGGGGAAGTTCTCGTTCTTAAGGAACGCTAGTATGTCGTCTGTTGAGATTTCAACCGGGATACGGCGTAAGACTACTCGGAGTAGACGTTCCTCCTCTAGTGCGTATGTGAAATAAGCTAACTTTTGTACTCGTAAGTACTCGGTTAGCTTGCGATGGTGATCGGTGCTAGTCACCTTAACCTGAATCCCTGCCTGGGTGTTGAGGGCTGATGTGTACTGAATGCCTAAGGTTTTCAGCGCGGTGGAGACTGACATCTATAGCGCCTTATCCTGGATGGTGACCGGCGGGGGTGGGTGAGGCTTCTTAGCCGCGGTTGGAGTGAGCGGGACGGAGAGAAGACTGGATCTGCCAGAGCTCGATTTTGTTTTGGCGTGTTGCGCAGTCGCGGTGTGCGCCCGAGCGCCGTCTAATCTATTGGTCTCGCGACACGGGACCTTTACTGCCGGACCTACTGGACCCGAGTCCGAGTCGGATTCGCGTGGTGGAGTACGGGACGCTTTTTTACTTTTCGTGACGGTTATGAAACCGTCCTTGTCTATCGCGGATAAAATAAAAATTAAACAAACAAACAG
Source organism: Antheraea mylitta (assembly GCA_014332785.1). Taxonomy (NCBI): domain Eukaryota; kingdom Metazoa; phylum Arthropoda; class Insecta; order Lepidoptera; family Saturniidae; genus Antheraea; species Antheraea mylitta. The sequence continues at coordinate 22,458 of JACEII010000319.1, read as the reverse complement.
ACGGACAGACATTTCTAAAAATGTTAGAAATGTATTTTATTAATCATTCTAAGACGTCTGTAACATTTTTTTCACAAAAAACTGAACAGTGTAGACGTGTTAGGTTTATTTTTTTATTATTTGTATAGAAGATATAATAGTCTGCAATGTGCCCTATCTGCGAGTAATAGACTCGTGAAAATTGGTTCAGCCATTACCGATATTGGTTGGAACAAGCGATAGACTAGTTTAAAAATACAGTGGTATTTAAATATCTGTTTTTATTTTATTTAAATTAACAATATAATTGTCGGAATCTCGTCATAGCCATACTACCGGCTCATGTAGTGTGTGACCTTACAGTGAACGAAAAAACGTATCAATTATCAAAGTCGGTCCAACAGCTAACCTCAAAAATTTGATTACCATTAACAAAAGCAACTTTAATTGTTTTCAATTAAACTCCAAGTATTCTACATGCTTTTCATTATTTTTTTATTCGTGCTTTCAATATTATTAAACTTCTAGAGTTCAACCGATAAATCACCACCTCAAACTTCCCTATAAAATAGGTTTAGTACCCCGCTCACCACAAACTATAATTGTAATTCCCCATTTAGTATCACGAATGCAAAAGTGAATCTATTTGTTGTTTTTCACGACTAAATACAATTAACATAATAAATGAATAAAATAAAATAAATAACAAAACAAAATACAAACTTAAAAACAAAAAATGTTCACAATAAAAAAAAAATTAATAAAGCCAACTACTATTCGTTGATTAGCATTTGCAAGAAATATTTTGCAGGTGAAGCCCTTAAAACCATTTAACATGTCGTAATAAAATTGAGCACAGCGGTAACCCAAGACCTGGAGAAAGTTACAAAAGTAATTAACTGCATAAGCTGAGTAATCCAACGTAGTTCATTGTCAACTATCGGCTTCAGGCTCAGACAGATTCACCTGCGGCCCCCATTTATCTACCCCGCAACATTTGCTCTTTACAAGTACTGTTCCAATGTATATACGATATTTTAACGTATTCAAGCGCTGTACATCATGGATGAGACATGCTATATGAAAAAAACCACACTTAGGGTTGTATAATCTATGTGAGTATCTTATTAATAAGACAATGTTTGCAAATTTTTCGAAAGCAGAAAAAAATCTTAATTTTTGATATCCTCTAAGTAAATATACAATTAACACTTAAGTACCATTAGCTTATTAACTTAAGTAATTTGTATATAGGTATTTGTACTGCAGATAAAGCCACGCTGTAGTTTTAGGAATTTATGTAAGGCACGTGTGTGTTAAATCAATATAATATATATATAAAGAAAAATATAATGAAGATGTAAATCGAAGGTGTCGTCTGTACATTTTAGGTTTTGTAAAAAAAATGTTTTGGGTACAGAAATAAGAAATAAAACATATTTCAATTATTCTTAGAACTCAATCATTTTTAGAAATGCCTGTCTGTCTGTCTGCTTGAATATACATTACTAGTAGAATCACAACAATATAGCAGAAATTATAATTTGAAAAATTAAAATAATGAAACTATATACTTTACATTATGCAACGTATAGCGTTGTCTTTTGTAATATCATTATTATTATATATTATAAAATCAAGTTTTTTGCCACGTCTGTCTATTTGTTCGTGCTAAATTCAAAAATTTCGGATTTTCATGTGATTTTCACCAATAGAGTGATTCACGACGAAGGTTTTGGTGTATGATTTGTCTAATTTTTTTTTATTATGTGACGAAGTCCGCCGAGGTCGCTAGTAATATAAATAATAAGCTTATTTAAAAAGCAACACATTCAAATAATTTCATTTCTAATAATAAAGATTGGAATTCATCCTGTTTACATGATAAAAATTAAATCGCTTTATGTTCTGCATCATAAAAAAATTCGTGCTCTTTGTGTCCGGAAACTGGTTTTAACTCTAATTGAACTACATAAAACTTTTGAATGTATTATACACGTTAGTTGTCGCAATGACGTCAAACACTTCAAACGCTTTAAATATAATATTAATTCTATTGTTGACATCATGGATGGCTGGGATACCAGTATTAGCAATAACTAAAAAGCACGACTCTCTGATGAACTTCACGGAGTTGACTGGAAAGTACGGATACCTGTCCGAGGAGCATACAGTAGTGACAGAGGACGGATATATTCTGACTGCCTTCAGGATAGTTAAGGCGAAGAAATGTCTTGGAGAGAAGAAGAAACCACCGGTTGTGCTAATGCACGGACTCCTTCAGAGTTCTGACTCATTTGTAGACTCGGGACCGAGCTCTGGGCTCGCGTACCTCATTGCAGATGCTTGTTACGACCTCTGGCTGGGCAACAGCCGCGGCAACTATTACTCTCGGAAGCATATGCATCTCGACCCTGACAAAGACGCTGCCTATTGGCAGTTCTCCCTCGACGAGATCGGATACTATGATACACCGGCACTGACTAACTACGTTTTAAACAACACTAAAACAGACAAAGTGAACTATATTGGATTCTCACAAGGCACTGGAATGCTGTTTGTTATGTGTTCAGAAAGACCAGGTTTTTGTGAAAAAGTAAATCTAGCTATCGCTTTAGCTCCGGCCATTAGACTAAAGTACACTTCCTCTATTTATTTTAGGACATTGTTGACAAGTTTATCAGTTCTAGAAAGTGTATTAGCGAATTTTGGTATATATGAGGTACTTTCAAAAGGTGCTTTCAGTCAAGAACTAGTCGCATTCTTCTGTAAATTGAGTGCAATTACTGAGAAAATCTGTGCTGTGGGAATGAATATATTCAATTCACTAGATTCTACACATCCTGATTCAGTAACTGGTGAGACAATAAAAAATCTCTTTAGACATTTTCCTGCTGGGACTTCAGTACATAATATGGCTAGATATGGACAAACAATAAATAACGATACATTTGTGAAGTTTGACTACGGGAAGCAGAAGAATTTGGAGCTGTATGGTATTGAGAGTACTCCTGAATACAATCTTAGTGCAGTGACAATACCAGTGGTGATTATTTACGGGAAGAATGATGGTCTCGTCGATCCAAGAGACATCGAATGGTTAGTGGACAAGCTGCCGCGAGTACTCGAAGCTGTTTTAGTGAAGGATCCCTTGTGGAACCATTTAGATTTTACTTATAGTCAGTACACCAAGGAAATGGTATTCTCAAAGATAAATGAATATTTACTTAAATATAGTTATGATTAACAATATGTTTATTTATTGTTACTTTTTACCCCGTAACAAAAGAAAATGGAGTTAGTATAACGCGAAATAAATAAAACTGTATAATCTATATATATATATATATATTTTTTTATCGAGGCACGACATAGTGACTGCACTATGCCTGATGTTAAGCATAGTAATCCAAAAACATCGGCAACCACCGAGAGACAGATTATCCATCGTCGGTCGCCGCTGTCAAGCCGGCCATAATGACGAAAGTCACCCGCTACTGGATATGCACAGGCTGATCCCGAAACGCGACGCGCAAAAGCGAGTCACTATGACGGGCTTTTTCGCTATATGCATGGTGGTTGCGACCCAGTCGGGCAGTAAAACCCTACCACCCCGCTTTCGCCATTGCCTCGTTAGTTATTCAGCAGGGTGCACAACGTGCAGGTGAGGTTGGCTTGGGTGTCTCAAGTCTGAAGATGTTATTCGACACCCATTACACTCCAAAATATACCCCCTTATATGAAATAACGTATGTTTCAATCGTATTATCACACCGTGCGAACAAGTCAGCATGTACAATTAGTTATTAGTGTGGAAAGGAGAGCCTTTTGTGTTGCTGACACTCAAAATGTAAAGAATTACGATTATTTATTACAGTATTCTGTTATAGTATACAAACAGCACAATTATAGATAACAGTTTATTACTAGTGTTGTTTTAAAATAGCACGTTATTGCTATGTAGAATTTAGGCAACGGACTGTTAGGAGGCCACCTTGTTTGTCCTTTTAAAAAAATTAAACTACACTTTTAAGCTAAGTTTATATATTTGGAAAAAATATGTACTTTTACATTAAATACACTGACTCCCGAATTTTGTATAGAGTGGACAATGCCGTATTCCGCGAGGATTAAGTAATGACAATTGTTTAATTTAACATAGTTTAATAAAACTTATTTTAAATATATTTCCAATATATTTTTATAAATAATATATGTACTACTCACAACATAGTACCTATCACCTTTTGGTAATTTATCCATGTTGATATGTTTCTATTGTAGATTATTCTAGGTTGTTACGCTGAATATTTGGAATTAAATTTATAACGTGTATTTGTCAGACTTGATATTGGCGAAATTGCCTACATAAGTAGAGGCCATACCGGAAAGAATCAGTCAAGCCAGTTTTATATATTATATATTCATCCGAACAACGTCCGGGCTACCTGGCTGCTATTTGTGCCTTTACAGATAAAAATATTGATTTTTAAATAATTTTAGGATGATTTTTTTTCACTAACTTTGAAACGTTATTAAAATGGGATTATTATTGAAAGACATTTTTGTTATTGACAATAATGTGCTTGATGCTATTTTTTGAAAATAAAATTAAAAGTAATCTTAAATTACGTTGGAATAGTGGTAATTTTATTATTAATATATTTAGATATAAATAAGTACAAATTTCATTTTTCAGACTAATTCGGTTATTTACTCAATAATTAGGCCGATTTATTGCTATTAAAATAATATATGTATAGAATAACGTAGCTATAGCTATAGTTTAGTGCAGTACTGGCTGCACGGTAAAGATAGCGATAATTGTGGCAGCGTATGTTATCGACGCATATATTTAAGATGGCGTTAGTCCCAAGTCATACGTTTACGTTTGTCGCTGTTTATTGTATATGGTAAAATCTTAATATCAACAATGTTTAATAAAATGAAGTTTGTCCTTTGCTATGGAAAAAATAATTGGCTTAAATTAATTATTTTTATTTATAAAATATATCAGCGGGCATATGATTGTTTATAAAAAAATGTGTGTGAATGTGATAGATTCATATTTTTGATTGCGTTTAAAAGTTACTGAAAAAAAAAAAGATCCTAAACATATTCATAAATCAAAATTAATTCAATCAAAATGCGCATTAAAAATATAACGTTAACCGGCTACCAGGTGTCTTAAATTCTGTCTATTGATATATTGATAATTTGTTTTGCTACTACTGGTTTTAGCATGAATGGGTCGGCTCGTTCGGGCTAATACCACCTTCTCACAGAAAACCGACGTGAAATAACAGTGCTTGCATTGTAATGTTTTGTTCGGTCAGTGAGAGTGCCGAAGGCCCACCTTTCCTACTTTCCCTTCTCTTACCCTCCCTCTCCCCCATATACAGGTTGGCAACGCACTTGCGACATCCCTGGTTTTGCTAGTGTTTATAGACGGTGGTGGTCACTTAAGATCATGTGACGCACCTTTTCGTTTGCCTCCTATGATACAAAAAAATATATATTGATATATATTAAAGAACCAGCTATTCTAAAATTCTTGTTCTTCCAACGTTGCCGGCTCTTGTACTAAGGTGTCGCAAAAAAGTCTAGTTACGTTAACTACAAATTTTTGTTTTTCGTTATCCTGGAGAACCGCTTGCGTTTTATGGGGCAAAAAGTATCCTGGATGTAGCCTTGTAATATTAGTTATCACTGTGTTAAGTTTCGTTAAAATTGGTTCAGTACTTTCAGAGTAATACGGGTTTAGATTCTAGACTTTAATCCTTTATCTTGGAGAATTCATTGTGTTTTATGAGACAAAAAGTATCTTAGATGTAATCTCGTAATATTAGTTATTACTATGTCAATTTTCGTCAAGATTGGTTCAATACTTTCTGAGTGATGCGTGTTCACAGGGAGAGACAGACAGACAGAAAGAAAGACAGCCAGACAAGAATTGTAAAAAGATTATTTTTGGCTTCAATATCGATAACATAGTCTACCCTGATTAAAATTTTCAAAAAATATTTAATGTACAGATTTCGACTTGTTACAGTTTTATTATAGTATAATAATGATAAATCTATCATTAAACATCTATCAGTGTTCAATAAGCAATTGCTTATTTAAAATTGAACACAACAGTAGTTCGAGCTCTGGAGAGGGTTATGAAACGAATTAACTACATCAGCTCAGATATACAAAAGGGATCTTGGCCTCCGAAAAGAGACGACATTACAAATTTTGATCTTAAGAAACTTATTGCCAACTGTCGCCTTCAAGCTCATGTAGTTCAACTTCCATCCCCTAGTAAGTTAACGCGCATCATTTGTGTATTATAAGTGTTGTCCCAAGGTATTCACTATATTTTAACAATTTAAGGCGCCATATATATGTATAAAATATGTTATATTAGACAATCTTTGTACAATTTTCAATGGCAAATAAAAAAATTACCTTACAAGGAACATCCGTAATATATACAATTATGCATATATTAACATTTTAATTAGCATTAATATATAATAAATGAAGTTCCGTGGTCGACCTGCTTAAATATATTTGTACAAACTGCATCCGCAGCTCCGCACTCGTGTTTTTAAATTGTATTAAAGAATTATAAAATTATGAGACTATTTACGTTTATAGAAATGCTCTTTAAAAAAATTGTAAATACGACACGCACGCCACTTACAGTAACGTGTAATGTATATATCGGGACAGCGATAAAATGGCGTCCAAGTAGCAGTATAACGTCTTCCATAGTGACGCCATGGTTATTATTTGAACGATCAATCCACCAACAACAATGTAATAACACGTTAACTGATACAGAAACACTTTTCTTTTCTTTTTTTTTTACGTGGGGAAATCTCTTATGGATATCCACCCTCCCGGGGGAGAGAGTGGCTTATGTCCGACTCACACGGACTAAAACCCCACGGTGTACCGACAGACCGTGATGTTGGGGCGGCAAGGGATCGGTCTAAGCTTGTCCCCTTAGATAGCCGCCCAGCGGAAGGTGGCCGCCGGGCTCCTACCTATAGAGAGGCAGCTGGGCACACACCAACTGCCCCTCCCCCCACGTCCGCCAGACCTGTGCAATGAGGGGATGAGCCCCCCGACTACATCCCCTCAGGTCCGGCTACAGTGGCAGGAGGAGTTAGGCAAAGCGACGCCTCCTCCTGCCGGTCCTCCGATGGCGAAGACGCCCACTGAGGGGGTCCGCCTCGCGAGCCCTCTCCGCCGCCTCCTTTTGCGAGATGACTTCCTCGCAAAAGGAGGCCACTGCTCGCCATGCCGTCTCGCTGCCGAGCATGGACAAAACCACGCTCGGCAGCGACAAATCTTCTCCTACCGACACCGCCAGAGTGCGGCGCTCCACCTCCCATGCAGCACATTCAGACAGAGTGTGCTGCGCGGTATCCTCCTCAGCGCCGCACTCGTGACAGGCGGCGGTCGGCTCCCTGCGAGCGATCCGGTGCAGGTACCACCCGAAACAACCGTGTCCAGTCAGCACCTGCACCAGCCTGAACGTCAGGGAGCCCCACTCGCGACCAATCCACTCCCGCAGGACCGGGCGGACGGCGTCAACGGTGTACGTTCCGTAGCGCGCGTCCGCCAGGTCCTGCATTCACCTTTCGATTGCTTCCTCCCGCAACTGCCGTCTCTTGCACCCTACCTCCCTGGGAGCCGGAGGCTCCCCACTACGTTTCCTCGCCGCCGTGAATTCGTACACAGCGGCGAGAACACCTGCCTCCAGCTCCCAAGCAAGGGAACCGGCGAGCGCAAAGGCCGCCGCCGAGGACACCGTCCGGTACGCTCGGATCATCCTCAGTGCCACCGTGCGCTGCGCACTGCGCAGCGTCCGCACGTTGGCGGCACCGAGGGCGTCTGCCCAGACCGGTGCCATCGCCCGCACGGCTCCCATGAAAAGTCGCCGGCACCCGGCACCCGGTCCCCCAATATTGGGGAGCAACCGGCCGAATGCCGCCGCCGCCCCAGCAATTCGCGGTCCGAGACCCGCAAAATGGGGCTCGAAACGCCAGCGCCCGTCCAGGGTGAGGCCCAAATACTTCATTTTGGCCCCCACCCTGATCCGAGCGCCTTCCACCATTATGTGGGCCCCAGGAGGTGGCCCCCGCCGAGGCCCGTGGAATAACAGGGCCTCAGTCTTCTCGAGGGCCACCTTGAGGCCCAACCTCCTTATGCGCCTGACCACGAGGGTTGTGGCCATCGTGGCCAGGCTCTCCACCTCCTTCCAATTCCCCCTCCCGGGCTACGACTAGGGTGTCATCTGTGTAACAGATTAGACGCGCTTCATATGGGAGCACGCCGCGGAGCACCCAGTCGTAGCCCATGTTCCACAGAAGCGGACCTAGCACCGACCCCTGTGGAAACCCCTGCCTTGTGGCCCGCCGAACCATCCGCTCGTCGCCGTCGACGTAGGCGACCTCCCTGTCCTCCAGGTACGCCTCCAACAGCTGCCGAAGGTACGGGGGCACTCCGAAATATCGGAGAGCCTCCCGTATGACACCGTGCGACAGACTGTTGAAGGCGTTGGCGATGTCTAAGGACACCGCCAAGACCCTCTCCCCTTGGGAGGTCGCCTCCGTCAACAGCGACTTTTGGAGGCACAAGGCGTCCACAGTAGAACGCCCTGTCCGGAAGCCAAACTGCGCGTCCGATAAATTTGGCCCCACTCCCTCCAGGTGCTGGACGAGTCGGGAAGAGACGACCCTTTCCAGCACCTTCCCGACGTCGTCCAGCAGGACGAGGGGCCGATACCTGGATGCGCAGTCCGGAGGGCGACCCTCCTTCGCCATAAGGCAGAGCCGCCCTTGCTTCCAGAGCTTCGAGAACTGCCTGACTACCAAACACCGGTCGAACAGCTCCCGAAGCCACCTCCTAAGATGGCCCAGTGCAAGGCCGAGCACCCGGCCCGGGACCCCGTC
>JACEII010000318.1:80853-93698 GCA_014332785.1 Antheraea mylitta | reverse complement strand
AAAAAAAAAACCCTGCAATTCGTTAATATGCTTTGGGACTTTATTATAAAACCTAACACTATTTATTTAGTATTTTTAGCGTCTAAGTTTTTACGGGCATTAAATTATCAAGAAACTGCACTATCTATATTACAAATATAATGCGTTACTAGAATGTTATTAATGATATCGTTACTTTTAAAGAGTTTTTTAATGAATTGCCAGTTGGAAGTGGTTTAAAACACGCATTACCTGAAAACAGGTGACCGTGGGCGGCGGGCGTTCCCTTATCACTTCTTATCAATTAAATATATGTGAATGTGTCGGCCGCGGAGCGCTCGATCCCTCATGGACTTCCCCGCCATTACCGTTACCAGCGGACAATTAACTTTGTCACGAAATGGTTCATTTTTATGTAAATATGCACTAGAGATTCCACGCGGCGCCGGTCTAAAACTTTCCTCGGCTAGTAGTGCTTATGGTCTTGTAAGTGTTTAGCGTGAGGTGACATAATGACTACCAGAATGTATATAGGTAAAATTAGTCATTACAGTTCAAAATGAGCTAAATCCAATTCTTGACATGTGGTTTACGAAACTTTGTTTATTGAATCGAGAAGGCAATGATATTATGTATAACTAAAAAGCTGAGTTATAATTATATCATTGCGAGCTGGCATGTTTAAAGGGGGGGGGGGGGGGGGAAATGTTAATTGGGGTGTAAGGGGTGTCGAGTAACATCTTAAGACTTGAGACACCCAAGCCAACCTCACCTGCACGTGGTGTACCCTGCTGGTCAACGAACGAGGCAATGGCGATAGCGGGGTGGTATGGTTTTACAGCCCGACTGGGTCGCAACCACCATGTACATGGCGAAAAAGCCCGTCATAGTGACTCGCTTCTGCGTGTCGCGTTTCGGGATCAGCCTGTGCATATCCAGTACCGTGTGACTTTCGTCAGTATGGCCGGCATGACAGCGGCGACCGGCGATGGATAATCTGTCTATCGGTGGTTGCCGATGTTTTTGGAATGTACTATGCTTAACATCAGGCACAGTACAGTCACTTTGTCGTGCTTCAATAAAAAAAAGGAACATAAATGCAGCATATGGAAATAAATAATACGTCGACCGACAATACAAAGTACCTGGATGAGAGCCTGCTCGGTTCTTTAAAAAAAATTATAAACGGTGAGGTTCGTCTCACAAAAGTATTCAAAATTGTTTATAAAAAAAAAAAAAAACGATATGTCTTTTGCTGTCACTCGGATTTGAACTGGGGTTACACGGATTTTCGAAGCAACTTATTTCCATCTGAGCTATTTTTGTTTTGACAGCGGCGGCGAAATTTACCTTTATATTTTAGCTATGTTTTTTCATTGCCTGAAATTTCAGTTAAAAAAGTTTTCTTTGAATGAAATAGATCGATTTATTGTCCCCGAAACTACCTATATACTAAGTTTCACGGAAATCGCTGACGCCGTCTCCGAGATCCTGAATATATAGCAATATAATAATATACAAGAATTGCTCGTTTAAAAGTATTGGATAGTTAATATAGTTAGTTAGTTAGGTAATATTGGAATTATGAAATAGTAAATCTAAATCTACGAAATGACACTAAATAAGCGATTAACAAAACCGTACAATAACGAAATATAATATGCCATAAAGCAATAAATGGGCTCGCCAAATAATGTGCGCGGTATGATTATAATTGCATCCAGGTAACATGTGCTTGCTACCTGGGCGATGAGTTTTAAATAGTGACGCTCTTAATCGTAACTAATCTTCGACTTTTATAGTGCCGCGTTTTTCCTGTGAATTATCTGTACTAATATTATAATCTATACTTCTATACTAATATTATATAGAAGTAAAGTTTGTAAGTTTGTGATGTTGTGACGTTGTAGGGAGTAATCTCAGGAACTACTGGTCCGATTTGAATAATTCTTTCAGTGTTGTATAGCTCATTCATCGATAATGGTTATAGGCTATATTTCATGATGCTAAAATAATAGGAACGAAGCACAGATGAAAAATGTTTCAAAATCGGGATATTTTTCCCTTTTGAGAACTGCTGCGTGTTAGTGTTAGTGTATCTATTCCATGCGAATGAAGTCGCGGGTAAAGGCTAGTTGTAAATATAATAGAATCAAGCGATAGTCAGACCTACCCCAATAATATGTATTTTATTTAAATAAGTATGTCAGTGTGTTAGTAGGGGCTGAGAGGTCGCGCTCGGTGGGACCCCTCGTATGGAACACCCTATGGGGTACGGAAACAAGTGTAATTTACATTTTGACTTTGCGATGATGACATTCGTTATTGATTTTATCAATTTTGCTGTAACATATGTAGGTAGGTATGTAATATTTTAGCGTAAGTAGTTTTAAGTTTTCATCCTTGTAATCCGATAAAGCTGTTAAGACCTTGCTAAGTCAATAGCGTAGTCAGTTCGAAAAAAGAAGGTTTTCGTCCTTTAGTCTCCGATAATAGACGTCTTGCATTGCATTTGAGTTTTATTGAGAGATAAAGAATCTTTTGGACATTTATATCACTGGCGATGAGGATGGCTGTGCCTATCGTAATTGCCGGTTATATATTAATTTGATGAGATAATCGTGAATGCAAGTTGACACACCTAAGTGTTGTATCTTTGAGAAGGCTCTCTCTGTTTCCACTCTAATATGATTCGTCGCTAGATGACGCTATAGCTCATCAGGTTCCGTGTGGGTACACATTTGTACATAGGGAATATTTACATAATTGCCATTTAGAAAACATTATTTAACGCGGCCATTTGTTGCATAAAATAGTAATTAGTAAGGGAGTTTATTGTATCCAATTTGGTTTTATTGCTTAAGTAATACTCGTAAATCACTGTGTACAAAAAAGGCCATGGTGTAAATTTTTAGGTGTAAAAGAAAATCGCCAAATGTGTTAAATTGCTTTAGTTGAATAAATGATATTAATGGGTTTATATCAGTTAGTAATCTACAAAATTTTGTTTTATATATAATGCATATACATATATGAAAACAAAACAATCAAATAAAAGGACGAACGGTTTAACTACGGCTTACATGTAAAATAAAGATATGTCTACTATAAGCATAATACAAATTATCTAACATAAGGTATTTATGTAGAGGACGCCGATACAGCAACAAATCGATAAGCTCTGCATATTAGCGGTTTCGATGCGAAACCACTATGCGTTGTCAACCAGATAAAGGAAACTGTACCACCACAAAGATATACAAAACTAGACTCTGCCCGCGACTTCGTTCTCGTGGAACAGATACACTAACACTAACACGCAGCAGTTTTCAAAAAGAAAAAAACATCCCGATTTTAAAACATTTTTCATCTGTGCTCCGCTCCTATTGGTCCTAGCGTGATAATGTATAACCTATAACCACTCTCGATGAATGAGTTATATAACACTGACAGAATTTTACAAATCGGACCAGTAGTTCCTGAGATACCCCCTACAACGTTACAACGTCACAAATTCAAACTTTACCTCTTTATAATATTAGTATAGATAACAGAAAGTGCTAAGCGTACACGCGTTAGTATCGGTTTTAATCATCAAATGAGATCGTGGTAGACGCTAAAACCTTCAAAGTATAAAAAAGAGCTGCCTTGAGATTGGTTCTTTCGTACTTACAATGAAATGTTTAACAGTTTGTATAATGTTTTCAGAGCATAATGTTATTGTGATGAGAGCAGACAGCCGGCGTAGTTCTTGAACTTGGTATCTCGTATAAATGTGTTTCGCGCACATTTCTACTAACAATTGGTGTCTAGACCTGATGTCGTGACGGTGGGTCGTAGAACCACACGACCGGTATCAATCAGTCTATTGTCCTAAATCTGTGTAATTTTCCTGTCTACAATACAACTTTGTAATATCCCCACTACCCTGCTCCTTCCATTTCGACATAGTGTAATGATAGATTAGTAGTTCAACTGCACAAACTCTGTTATGAGTTTTTAATCAATAACCGCCCCCTATCGCTCCCCTTGGCAGCGGCTCAAGCCTAGGTCCGTTCGCTCCGTGTGGAGCCCTTGAGTGTCCTGCTCGCGCCATACAGTGACACAAAGTCTTACATCTCTGCGATAACATTACACATATCAGCTTCACACACGTGCACGCATACACGCTTACACATGAAAGTGGAAGGGTTTTATTTTTTCCCTTATCGAGCTGAAATAGTTCAGTAAATTACCCGATATGAAATATATATGAGTTGTTGAGGTATGCTTGGTATACATATATGTTCCAATAATTCATATATGTATGAATAGTTAGCTTAGCTTAGGTTAGCTCAGAGTGGTCGCGAATCGCATGTATCAGCCAACAGCCCAAGCCGAGGTGTGCCGTGCACCCTTAAACTAGTTGTCAAATAAAATCCGCTAAGTGCCTTATGCGCTCGCCTTAGTAGTCCGGTGAAGCTGTTAAAACCTTTCTGGGTCAATAGCGTAGTCAGATCGAAAAAAAATAACCGTCCCTTATATTTGAGATCTCTTATATTCTAAAATATTGCTAATAACTCATTCAGGTTGTTTAGGCTAAAATCGTCAAGCGAAATGCAATGCACAACGTTATTATCCGTCCTTCTTTAAATCCGTTAAGTGTCATATATCCTCCCCCCAACCCTCTCACCGGTGCTTAAATCAGTCTGAATTCATAATGGCTACGGGGTACATCTCTGTGATCTAATATTAATAAATAATTGCATTACAAACGTCAATAAATACAATTAGATATTAGAAGTGAAAGGTGCGAATCGAAGTGTCGGTGAATGAAGAGGAGACCTCCTACGACCGTGACAAATATCCCAAAGGTGAGTACTTTTCTTCCCATTTCCTACCGACCGTTGTGCATTGTTAGCGTTCACCAAGAAAGCATCCCGCCGAATTATTTAACCATTTGCATCGTAATCACAACCAGCGGAAACACAGGTCAGTAAAATAATAAACGCGGTGTTTTTTGTTATGTAGTACCAAGTTGATGCTGGAACATTTAGCTACGTTATATTATATATATGCATGTAGGTTACACTTTCGTATACTGCAACCACTGTTATTATATTCAACTGTGTCGTCAGTGAACGTCCTCGAAATTAGGTACGTGCGCGTCGCGTCGCTTTCGTTTGGTACATACTGTGTAAACTTTATTTAGATTTTTACTCTACACTTTTTATTCATATTAAGGTGTTATATGCAAGTAAAGAAATTGTATATCAGATCGGACATGTCATAGAAGAAATGATATTAGCTTGTCCGTGTACAAACAATATCGTAACAAGAAGTATAATATCTCGCGGTGCTCTACTGACGATCTCAAACATCGAGTACACTACAATAATGTTTTATGAAGTGAAAATACTTTAGGATTGTTCAGCGGTATTTTTGGTAGGAGATAAATTTATAATTTCGCTTCGTGACATGCTTGTGTGAGTGACTGGCAGTATTGTGCTTGCGCGCCTTTCGGCAGGTGCCGTGTGTTTTTTTTTTTCGAGTTGTCTACGCTATTGACCCAGCAAGGTCTTAACAGCTTCACCGGACTACTAAGGCGAGCGCTTAAGGCACTCAGCCGATTTTATTTTGGCAACCAGCTCAAGGGTGCACGGCACACCTCGGCTTGGCTGTTGCCTGTTGCATGCAAAATCGCGACCTATCTTAGCTAACCTAGCTAACTATTCATATATGTATGAGTTGTTGAAACGTATATGTATGTAACGTATACGTAACAACTCCTCCATATATTTATTATCGGAAAATTGAGAGTTTTTCAGTTCGACGAGGGAAATAAGTAAACCCTTCCACTTTCATGTGTAAGCGTGTAGGCGTGCACGTGTGTGGGGGTGATCGTGTAGTGTTGTAGCAGTGGTGTATATTTGTGTGTCACCGTATCGCGCAAGCAACGCACTCAAGGGCTCCTTACCGAGGGATCGAACCTAGGCTTGAGCCGCTGCCGTGGGAGGCCTAATCTGTAAGGGTTCCGTGTGGTATAGGGGTCTGCGTATATGTAATGTTTATATTTTGCAGCTCATCATACGTTTGATTGATTAATATACTTTATAACAATGTATATAACTATTGTTCCGAGTTACAATATATACGAAAATCACACTCATGTTAATAATTCCAATAAACAAATTCAAAAATTTAAATAAGGGAACGTCGATAAATTACGTGAGGTGTTTTTTTTTTAATTTTCTGCCCCTCCCTCCCCCCCTGATGAGATGTCGTGAGATTTTATTCAACCCCCTCCCCCATCCCCCAATCTCACGTGAGATTTTTCAAAATGTGAGTTTCTTACGTAAACGCGTTGAGTTGTTATTGTAAAAAATATTTATAATATGTAATGTAATTTTTATGTTTTGCTGATGATATGAAAATATTCAAAGTTATTACATCGCAGCTAGATATACACCAAATCCAACAGGATCTGTACAGCCTGGATGTGTATTGCACGAAGAACAAGCTCGATTTGAATCCATCGAAATGTATCTCGGTTACCTTCACCCGTAAGACCAAGTTCCTTAATTCTAAGTACTACCTGAAAGGCTTAGAACTACAAAGAGAAAATATCATTCGTGATCTAGGTGTTCTTCTCGATTCCAAATTACTTTTTGACAGCCATATAGACAATGTTGTACAAAAAGCCTTCAGGGCGTTAGGTTTTGTCATGCGTAATGCTAAATACTTTAATAACATAAAGATATTATATTGTGCTTACGTCCGTAGTAACTTGGAATATGCATCGCAAATCTGGAATCCTCGATACAAATTATATATAAATCGTATTGAAAATATACAGAGAAAGTTTATAAAATATTTATGTCACCGTTTACATGATACCTACGATCCCATTAATTATGAGGAATTTTGTCGTAAGCACCACCTGTTGCCTCTTGTGAAGCGAAGAGAAATAGCTGATGTTACGTACCTGCTCAAAATTGCGTCTAATATTGTCGATTGTCCCGAATTACTATCCAAATTATCTATCAATGTCCCAAACAAAAACCTACGTACGAACCCCCCTCTTTCACTGTCCACTGTTTCCACTAATTATCGGCAGAATTCATATTTATGGCGAGCTAGTCATTCCTTCAACACCATAAGCGAGATCGGTGATTTTGACCTATTTAATACTTCCGTAGATAAGGCGACAACGTTTTTAACAAGGATGTTCTTTAATGATGGCGATTGCAAGTAGTAATAGACTGTTTTGTTATAATGTTTACTTAATACTGTATAATGCAAGAAATTGTATCCTGTTTTATATCAGCGAAGACTTATAAATGGCTTCATGTTTTCTATTATTTTAACTATGTATTGTATATTATAGCTGTTAGTTTTCCTAATAAATAAATAAATAAATAAAAAAGAAAAAACAAATTTGCTTCGTGCTTTTATTTACGACTAGTTCAATAAGAAAAAAAATTGCGTGATATTTGCCGAGAGCCCCCCTCTCTCCAACGTAAGATTAGATGAGATTTGACTCGACCCCCTCCCCCTTAAACACCTCACGTAATTTATGGACGCCCCCTAATGACATTTATAGTAATGCGAACGAAAACGCCGCTAGACAATAGTATGCACAAAGTTATCTATGGAAATTTTAAACCGTAAAGTTTGATAGAACGAAACGATTTCATATAAAATCCAATCGCTTATTATGTAATAGAGATAACAGACATTGCGATTACAAAATTCGGGTTTGAGGGTCATGGATTCGAACCCTCGTTAGAGCAACACGTGGCCGACGTAACGTAACGTACACACTAATTGGCTTGTTATTAAATTCTTTGACTTCATTGTTCGTTGTCGAAGGGCGAGGGGAGGAAATATACTACAATACTCTGTTCTAACTTTACCCGTATAGTAATTGATAGGCTTTGTGACGCAGTAATAGAGAGCTGCCTGTACCTTTGAGCTGAAAACACGCGGGTTCATTGGTCATGAATGATTTTTGTGTGAGTCCATTTACTTATATACTTTTCTCTCGTACTTAAGTCGCTAAATCATTAACACTACAATAACCTTTGATAGAACGAACCAATTTTAATGAAACAAAATAAATGTTACTCGAAGATATGCTTTCTGATTTTGAAGAGGTGTTATCATGAACCCAGTATTTTAACAGTGATGAGTGTTCATACAAACACAGATGGATGGATATTTTTTTTTTCATTTTGTTTTAGTCTGCAGACCCTTGGTCCGCACCTTTTTCCTTATATGTAGTTTTTTTTTTACGTAAAAATCGAATCCGTGAGCATTTATATTATTATTATTAGTAATTTATTAAACGTTCACTGTTTAATTATTATTAACTTTTTTTTTTGGTTTAATGACGTTATTGTTTTTATAGCGCTTGCATTTCCATTCTTTGGATGGACATTTATAAAAAATATTGTAATGTATTTTATTACTTATTCCAACTTTTTTTTAATTTAAAAAGTACAGACACGTTAGATTGACATATATATACATATATAGAAGATTATAATCTGTTATTGCCGTCTGTATTCAACACTCGGCAAAGACGGAGCGACTCGACCCCCTGACAAGCTGTCTGTTAGGACATTAATGCGCGACAGATCGCCAATTGAACTGTCTGTAAGCGTCGCTTTCAATTGGAATCGAAACACCATTCGATGTCGTTGTTTATACATTCCATTAGAACTGCACTGGGGTTCGTTTTAATTAATAGGTTTATTAAACTTTATAATTTTTGTGCACAGAAACAACAATGGAACGTACTATGTCCGGTTTCAAACTAAAAGATGAATGAGAAACGTCGAGATTAGACGTTGTACTAATGTTTGTGTCGTTGAAAAGCCAATCACGAATCTAAAATGCGAGTTGGACAGGACATGTTGCCAGAGTGTTAGAAAATTGGCTAAAATATGTATATAATATAATTCAGGAAAACGAGGCGTCGCATGCCCGCTGGTTCGTTGACTAGGTAATATTTCCAAAATTGCCGTTAACCTGGATGAAATTAGCTCAGGACCGGAATGAGTTGCATAAAAGAAGAGAGATCTAGGCTGTCTTAGGCGACCTAGGTCAGTGGTCGGCAAACCGCGGCTCTTTATTTCCTTCACTGTGGCTCTTTTGAGCGCATATCTACAGAAATATATATTTTTAGAAAACAATAGCACTGTTAATCGCTTGCAAAAAAAACATGTTTAGCAAAGGCAAGTTTGAGAGTGTATTTTTTATTATTTCCATGACTGGCATTAAATTTTCAAATAAAAGTATATTTGAATAAACTTTATTTTTGTACTGTTTATATTTGGCTCTTTTGGATGACGAGATTGTTGACCACTGGCTTAGGTTGTTAGAGACTGAAAATGATTATGCTGAAAGGTTAAGTCTCCAAGTAGTCACTATGTTCATGTACTCCATTATACAATAAAACAATGGAGTCCTTATTGCTGGCTAAATAATATTAACCAAAATTACATTATACTCAGTTTTGTTATAATTATAATTATCATAAGACATAAACAGTTCGTCCGAGGGTGAAAGCAGTTACATATACTATAAGTGTCTAGACTGCAGACGTGATTACTTTAACTTAATCACTACATTTGTATTCATGAAGTAACTCGCAACGTACTAATTAATGGATACGATTTTCTTGTGTAATTGAAGTAGCGAGCCAACTAACGCTATACCTCGTAGGTACATCTACCTTTAATCCCCACTAGATATAGCAATCCATGTTCTTCTATGATCCATCTCAAGTGGATTGTCGGTCTATCGACTCTTCTCTTGAAGATTTACAACGAGAGCTAGGTAATTCTATCAAAAATTTAAAAGATTTCTTAGGAAAAACACACCCTTATGTTTCCCGTTTTAGTTTTTCAAGGATACAGTTACACGTGGACACTATTGGATCTTGATTACTCGGAATCTTCACAATCTTCTGATTTTTTTTTTTATTATATCAAAGGAGGCAAACGAACTGGTGGGTCACGTGATGTTAAGTGATCACCATCGTCCATAGACACTAGCGACATCAGGGACGTCGCAAGTGCGTTGCCAGCCTGTATATGGGAGAAGGGGGAGGGGAAGGAAAGGTAAAGAAGGAAAGAGGAAGGGACTTGGGCCTCCGGCTCTCTCACTGACCGAACGAAACACAACAATGCAAGCACTGTTATTTCACGTCGGTTATCTGTGAGAGGGGTGGTACTACCCCGGAGGAGCCGACCCATTCATGCTGAAACCAAAAATAGCTTCAGCGGGGCTCTACCACCTACGAAGATTAATTCATGCACGATGGTAACAATTTCTATTTAATTTACTTTCTAACACGAAGGTGTTAATACAATGTTAATACGAAGGTGTAACAGTAGAAGTACTGTTAAGGTTTAAAATTAGTAAAAACTGATTAATTGTAGTAATAATAAAATCTTATAAATATATAATTTATGGACTCAATTTTAGTATTCATCCAATATTATCTGAATAGCAACATCCTCGATTGAGGTTAACTATTACTGGTTTTGTTAAAAATTATTTTGTTTGAATTTCCCACGACCACAACTGGGTAACCATCATTCTTATAATACATGTGTTAATTATCTAATATCGATGGCGGATAGCCTCAATGAGGCTCTAACGTGAAGTTCACAATATTTACCAGTTAGTCAGTTAGCCATACCACCGTTTTTTATTTTCACTGAGCTAAGGTAAAGCAATTAGAAACTTTCAAGTAAAACAATAAGCGGAATTAGTACAAAAGCCACCATCAAAACTATGGACGACATCAGAAACGTTCGAGATATTTTGCCAGATTAATAGATACTATTATTTCATTTATGCATAGGACAACAAGCGTTCGATTATATAAATATGAACAAATTACCAAACTACTTAGTTAAAATTATATTACGTAAATTACTTAACGAAAACAGTGCTTCAGATAAGGATTATCGTATATCGTGTACCGGTGCTTTCATTACTCTATTCGAGCTACCACAGAATATGCCTAGGACGGATGCTGCTCTTTTATGTATGATAGAATAAAAACTATTAACCCGAACATGTACAATATCTCTGCAGCTTTAAAAATCTCCAAAAGTGGATATCTCTGTTGAGATAGTTTTAGTCAAATCAGCTGCTTGCTGGAAGGGTTGAAGGGAAATATTCGCTTTTATCGTTTGATCTGTGATGCGTTACATCGTCCGCGACCTCCCCTCCCCCTCCCTCTCTCTCTGTCCCACCTCTTGTACTTATGCCGGAAGTCGGGTCGGCTAACCCGCCGCCACGGTGTGACGGACTATTTCCTCTCCTCTGTAAAAGGAAAGCCTAAGTGGAGTTTACGTCACTCGTCGGATTGATTTTATATACAAATAGTTTCACACTCGCGGCTTTGATCACGTCGATTGTAAGGTACATAATAAAATATAGCCTAAAATGAAAATAATTATTAGTATGTAATGAGTAGCCCTCGAGAAAATTTTCTCCAAACATATTCACAAACTTAATCCCTTTTAGTTTCACTGCATGTTATAAAAATGTCCTTCGCCACGTCTGTCTGTCTATCTGTCTGTTCGCAATAACCCTAAAAACTACTGAAGGGATTTTCATGCGGCTGTCACCAATAGATAAAGTGCTTCATGACGAAAGTTTAGACATATAATATGTGAAGGGTTTTTTTTTATATCAAGGCCGTACAACGTCCACCGCTAGTCTTTATATATGATATTCACAAATCGTTGAACAGGGGTGTCGCTTGTGCGTTGTCAGCATATTTTTGGAGAATGAGGGTGGTAGGAAGGGAAGAGGAGAGGGGAAAGGTAGGCCTCCGGCGCTCTCCTTAACCGAACGAAACGCAACAATGCGAGCACTGTTACTTCATGTCGGTTTTCTGTAAGACCCATTCATGCTGAAGCCAGTAATACCTTCAGCGTGGTTCTACCACCTACAAAACTGAAGTGAATTCTGACAGTAATTGTACTATGCCATAGATTGTGTATCGTGAATAATGACCAAATGACCCACAGATAAAGAGTTTATTTTCAACATGAGGGAATAAATGTATCACTAATGTTATCTTGTCTGTGAAATGTGTAATGTTGTTGTTATTATTCCGATTATGTTCATTAATCGGAAACAAACACCGTTGGAATTTACAACGTGACAAACATGTTTGCGGAATGACTTGCAAAAATATTGTTTTCAGATAAAAACACGTAAAAATAGACAGGGGTTTTATCCCTATATCAATTTACCTTCCATTAAAGACACTCCGTTCTAAATCCGCGTCCTATATTACACTCGGCCGCCCAGCCGCGGCCGCCCCGGACGTTTTCAATCATGGCCGCAGAGCGCCCGGTTCCTTACACTCATAATCAAAGGCGAACGAGACTGTTCGGTCTTTTGTCGTGATTCGTCTGTTCCCGATGACATTGTGACATAGATACTGGAAGTTTTTAATTTGGCAATGGATACCTTTGTCATGGACTGGGAAGAGCGGCCGGAGAGTCGCTTTCTAGTTTTAATAAATCATTTCAAAACCTATATGAAGTTAATGTACGATATTATTTGAAAAACATATTCCTTTAATATTAAAATTATCTAATAGGTTGTATTTACAGTCATGTTCTATCCCCATACACGATACAATTTTACAACTATCTGGGTATACCTAGTATGTGACTACGCTTTGTTTTTTTTTTTGCTGCCATTGTCACGTAGTCAATAATATTACAAGCGTCGTGCGATCACTTCAATATTAAGCGTCGTATGAGTCAATATTCTAACAAGATGGTGGATCCCTTGTTATACCCTTCCAGTATAACACATAATTCCAAAATAACACAAGATTATGAATA
>JACEII010000318.1:55345-71180 GCA_014332785.1 Antheraea mylitta | reverse complement strand
ATCTGATATAATACGTTATTTAACTGTTCATAAGTAAGTACACACTTTTGGATGACTCTTTTTAAATGGAATTTCATACTTTTTACTGCTGCTTCTGCGAGACCAGCAAACACAGGTGAATAACTGGGTATAAACTGAAATTGTATACCTTGCTGACCTGTATAAGAATGTACCCTTGTTTGATGATCTCTAGATGCATTTAGTTTATATAATTCAGCTAACTGATTCCTTGCACCCACAAATGCTGTTCCATTGTCACAGAAAACTTCACTAGGAAGCCCTCTACGTGAAATAAACCTTTTCAAACATGCTAGAAAAGTATTTGTAGTGAGATCAGAAGCTAATTCAAGGTGTATGGCTTTTGTAACAAAACAAACAAAGATACAGATATATCCTTTGCCTATATGTGATTTTCTTATACTAGAATTCTTTACTTGAACAGGACCGGCATAATCGATACCTATCTTCTTAAACACCCTAGCAGAAGTAACACGCTGACGCGGCAAGGAACCCATTAGTTGGGTTGCAGCTGCTGCTTTCATTTTGAAACAAGTTATACATTTATGAGTTATCTTTTTTACTTGTCTAATACCATTTACAAGCCAGTATTTTTGTCTCATTTGAGATAATAATAATCTAGGGCCAGCATGAAGCAATCTAATGTGCTCATGCTTTATAATTAATTCTGTAACCTTCGACCCTTTGGGCAAAATAATCGGATGTTTCTGACCATATGAAAGCTGAGAATTATGAAGGCGACCTCCTACTCTTAATATACCTTGGCTATCAAAAAACGGACATAAAGATTTCAAACAACCCTTTACATTTACATTTTTCTGAAGTAATCTTATTTCTTCTTTAAAATATATGAGTTGTTCGTGTTTTATGATTAATAATAATGCCTTTTGTAACTCTGAACTTGATAAATAATTATATCTAATTTTGACATTACTACACCTTATATTATTACAAAATCGTAACATATACGCTAACACTCGTGTCATCTTTGTAATACAAGAATATTTATCTAAAAATTTAAAGAATTAAGACTGATTTTGTGTTACGAGTACCACTGAAGATATTGTAGTATGAGCTTTCAATCCAGGCAAGTTTTCAGGAATTTTTGGAATAGTATTTAAAAAATTATATTCCCTATTATTCAGGAAGGCTGGACCATCCCACCACAAGGTACAACTGGAAAGAACTTTAGGGTCCATACCTCGACTAATAAAATCAGCTGGATTTTCTTGGGTACTCACATACAGCCAACGCCATCTATTGGTGAATTGCTGAATTATTGCTACTCTGTTAGAAACATAAGCTTGCAATTTTATGACCTCACTCATAATCCATGCTAAAGCAATTTTTGAGTCACTAAATAAATAAATATTATCGATATTAATTTTTATTTGAAGTGTATTATGTACCTTCGTCATCAATTTCGTTAATAACAAACACGCGTTTAGTTCGAGCTTAGGCACTGTTAACTGTTTCGCTTGCGGATTGATTCTTGATTTCGAACAGAGTAATGATAATTTTGCATTACCTGTTGATTCAATCACTCGGAGATAAATGCAACATCCGTAGCCAGTAGAACTCGATGCGTCTGCAAAGCCAATTAGCTGAATAGCTTCAGTTGAGTTAGATATAGAGATATGCCTGTTAATATAAATTGGCTCTATACATGCTAAACTTTCAGAAAATTGCAACCATTCATCAGCTATATGTTTTGGCGGACTAGAATCCCAGCTTATCTTTTCTAACCAAAGTTTCTGCATGATAACGTTAGCCTTTATAATAATTGGGCTGATAAAACCTAATGGGTCATAGAATTTCGATATTTCACTTAAAATACTTCTTTTTGTGATTAATTTGTCATCCCTTTCAGGACACTTAATCACAAAACAATCTTTTACAGCATCAATTGTTAAGCCTAACGCTTTTATACTACAATATTCCTGTTGTAATTCAATTTCACTGAGCTGACGTTGACTTACAGGTATATCTGACAACACATTAGTACAATTAGATGACCATTTATGCGCTTCAAACTTACCTAAACTAAGCAGCTCTATAAGTTGTTTCTTAGCATCATACAACTCAGATATGTCTGAACTTGAGTACAAAACATCATCAACATACGTACAATTTTTTAATATAAACGAAGCTAAGGGAAGGCCAGTTTCATGCGTATTCGCAAGCTCTAGCAAGCATCTTGTAGCAAGATAACTTGAACTTTTTAAGCCATATGGATATAGTGTCCAAGCGGATGCATGATATAGGTTGCTGTGGGTTGTCACGCCACAGAATGTTTTGTAATGAAGTATGCTGAGGATTAACCAAGATATTTCTGAACATTTTTCTAATATCTGTATTAAAAGTATAGTTACCAATTCTATAAAGTAATATTATATCAAAAAGGTCTCTTTGGACAGTAGGTCCATTGAGTAATATGTCATTAAGAGAAACCTTTTTGTTTGTTTTCATTGAGCCATCAAATACAACACGCATTCGAGTAGTTTTGCTACTCTCATTTATTACTGCATGGTGTGGCAAAAAATAAATTGGATCTCTATTTAAATCAAGAGTTTCAAAATTAATGAAATGAGCATGCCCCAGACTAATGTATTCATTTATGAACCCTTTGTAATCTGAGAGTAAATTATTATTTTTATGTAATTTCTTCTCAAGATTTAAAAATCTATACAAAGCTAAATCAAAAGAATCCCCTAATGTCTCATTCACTTTACTAAGAGGAATTTTTAATGGTAAATCAACTTGAAATTTGTTATCTATTAATTTAACAGTTGACTTAAATATATTTTCTGATAAATCCTGTTCTGATTTATTTTCCAGAAATACTTCTGCTATCTTTTCAGACTCCCAGAATTTTTGCAGATTATTATTTATATTAGAATCACAAGATAAGCAAAAAAGCGATGCAACCTCATTTGCTTGGTGTTGTGTAGGTAAGCCTCCGCCCACGACATACCCAAACCGTGTATTAATAATATATGGTATGTCACGCTGTTCACATGAAGTACGTTGCGAGACTGACTCGTCCCTGTGCTCCATAGACTTGCAGTGGTGATCTGGTGGCAACAACACCTGGAAAAACCCATCCGCTCCTATTAACATATTTATTTCTGATGGTATATTATATTCTGCATCAGCTAATGCGAGGTTTTTAGGAATTTGAAATGAATATGTATCAATTTTTGTTTGTGGCAACTTGCACGTTATTCTCTCCGCCACTTGGCAGTTTAAAGAAATTTTAAATAATGAGTTTAGAGAATGTATATCTAGCGGGATTGCATATTTAACATTACTCATATTGTTGTTGACTCCTATTAACTTTGTTTTACATTCCTTGGGAGTCAGTCCCAACACATTAATAACTTTATTTGTTATTAAAGATGTTTGAGAGGCGGAGTCTAGAATGGCCTTTATATGCACCTCTCTATTGTCCCAAGTGTATAATTTTATTCGAACTGTGGGAAGCAAAACATTATTTTTATTACCTGACATCATAATTACAGGTTCGTGTGTGACGGAATCCTCGCGATGGACTAATGTGTTATGCGCTTGCTTGCATTGGCCACATCGAAAATGGAACCTACACTTGCCTGGATGTATATTTAAACATATATTGCATAGACCTTTTTTGTTAACAAATGTTACTCTTTCAGCAGATGATAAAATTCTAAATTTTTTGCACAAATACAATTTGTGATCCTTTGCGTTACAGAAACAACATTTCGTCTTACCTTCAATAGTTGTAGTGTGCACTGCTAACTTGCCTGGCTTATTCGCCATACCAACATTCTCCATAGCTAGTGCTCGTTTTTCCATGAACTCAAGATATTCTGAGACTTTAGGTTGTACAGAAGCATCACGCTCGAGCTGGTAAGCTCGCGCCGTTACTGTATCTAATTTACGTGTTAAAATACATATTAAAATAGGATCCCAAGTATCTACTTCGGTATCTAAATTTTTCAAAGCTGCTAAGCTTTGTTTTATTACACAAACAAACTCTCGTATATAAGAAGGCGTTGATTTTATCATGATATTTATGTCTAAGATCTTATTTATATGGTCACTTACAATTTTAAATCTATTATAATATCTATCTTTTAACAATATTAACGCTTCATCATAGCCTTTACTGTTAAGTGGCAAATTCTTCACCAAATCAAAGGGTTCTCCTCTTAAATAAGAACGTAAATAATGTAACTTTTGTACGTTATCGAGGCTTCTATCAGAATTAATAATTGAATTAAATAAACCGATGAATGGTATATAATCCGCGTACTCACCAGTAAATGCTTTTATGTCTATTGCAGGTAATTTTGCACTTGAGATATGCGTTGTCGACCGAACCTCTGTTGCCCTGGTTTCTAGTTCCACGTCAATGTACGACAATATTTGATAGTATTTTGATTCTACATCCACTATATCCTCTTTATCATTAGGTTCTAGATATAATATAAGCTTGTTATACTGCTCATATTCTTTAAATACCGACACAATGCGTTCCCGACGTGCTTGTAACATGGTCGTCGACATTTTTTTTATTTCACCTTTGTCGGCTACTTCATTTTTCAAACGTGTTATTGCTCCTTTGGAATATCCACGTGAAGTTATCAATCGCTTTAAGTCTAACTCTGTCTCGGACATTTTATGACCAAGCTCTATTTTATACACTTAATAAACGTGTTGTTATTTTGATAAAAGAAGCACTTCAATTTGTTGTATTTATATATTATTAATTGTTCACAAGACACACGTATGTACTCGCTAAGCGGTAAGCCGTAAGAAGGAAAAAGTTGCCAGTACAATAATTTAACTTGCACATAATTTGTGTTGGGTTGCCAACAAATATAAATGGTAAAATTTGTAATATCACGCATGTTGCTTAGACTTTTTTGATGTCTGTATATAACAATGATAGTCATGTTAATTGTTAATAAAATGATAGAAATGGAAAATGTGGAACCGAAAACTATTAATGGGTGTTGGAATGAAATGGCAACATGTATAAGGATCGTAGCAAGGGATGTGTTTGGTGGAACGAAAGGAAGAGGAAAGATAAATATGGATACTTGGTGGTGGAACGAAGAAGTACAAAAGGCTTTGAAAGAAAAGAAAACGGCTTTCAATGTATGGAAATGTATTTAGGATCAAGATATTACGATTAAACAAAATAAAAGAATAATGTATGTAGAATGTAAAAGGAATGCAAAAAAAAGCAGTTGCTATTGCCAGAGGTAAAGTTCAAGATCATTTGTACAAATCTCTAGAAGACTCACGAACACAAAGATATTTGTATCGTTTAGCAAAAGCAAGAGAAAATAATACAAGAGATATTACACACGTTAAATGTATAAAAGATGATGCAGGAAAAGCTTTGATGAATGATGAGGACATAAAGAGTCGCTGGAAGAAATATTTTGAAAGACTGATGAATGAAGAAAATGACAGGACCCGATAGTTAGAGACCGTACCATCAAATTTAGGCGTTGTACAAGAAATAATTTTTTTTAAGCTATTGCATAGCTTCTATCGCGGGCCTTGAGCGTGGAGACCGAATCCAAAAATTCCGTAACGAAAAAACCTAACACCCCTGACTCTGCCTACCGTGTAACTCGGCCGAGCGTTCGCTTAACGTATATATGGTACGACCAAAGAGTATAATAAGCATTATAGGAAAAGAGAGCCCTCTCGCGGCTTAAACCATACGGTAGTTAAAATACGCCATCTATCAATGCTGAAACACACTAATAATAATATACCTACATACGTATAGCTATATATACCTATATTAGTCATTATATATATACCTACCTATTCTTACTATAAACCTTTATTAGGCGTTTTCAGTCACATCCATAAAAAGATTACTAAACGTGTTTTATACTAAGTAATTTATCATTAAGATACTATTACTGTTCATAAAGATATGTCTAGTGATGTGACACTCGTTTCGAATAAGAAATCACACCATCAACATACATTATTAATAACATAGTTTAAGTGTATTTGTGATTATACCAAAAAAACAGATTTTTACAAAGTGTTTTTGTTTCTATATCATATTTTTTTAAATTCGTTAATTGGATAAAATAATAATGCGTTCTATAGAATAATCAGACGATTTTCATATCAGGCTCTATGTTACAATTAAAAAATACTGAAATAAAACAATACAACTGATTATTGCGTTTATTGACTATAGTTTCTAATCAATATTTAAAATACCAAGTTTATCAAAACTTATAAAAAATTAAAATAAATATTAAAAATAACCTAATTAAACATTAATTTAAGTATTAAAAGAAGTGTCTATGAACAATGATTAAGTACTTATAAAGTACATATTTATCTTACATTCTATGAAGTACATAACTAATCTTGCTAGAATGTTGCAGCAGCAAAAACCAAGTACTATGACAATGACAGGTTTCATTATTCTACTTATTTGTTTAATTTCATATTACTACTCCGTTTTCTTTCTTATGTTTATTATAACTATGCTAATCTCTTTAATTTGTCGTTGTCATCATAATGGTTCTTTTTAAGCTATTGCATAGCTTCCATCGCGGGCCTTGAGCATGGAGACCGAATCCAAAAATTCCGTAACGAAAAAACCTAACCTACCCCCCACTCTGTCGACCATGTAGCTGCTCCGAAATCGGACGAATACGTAATCAGCTGTTCGAGAGAAAGTATACTGGTGTATGGTATTTATCATCTATGTACAACAGTGAATATCTGTACTCGTATAATTTGTGTACATAGTGTTTTCCTGAATAACCTTCATGTATTGTAAGATAATAAAAATAATGTTGAATAATATTAACTTCTCATTTATTTAATAAAAGAAAAAAATTGTTTTCTTATCAGTCACCACGCTCAAAAAGTGTAACTTGAATTAATATCAAAGAAAAAAAAACAAAGGAAAAAAATACTGCATAAATGAAATAAATAAATAGTTATAATTGCATAAGTTAATAAAAAATTCTATGCAATAGCTTTACCGCGGCAGTCCCCGAGTGCCACACGTATTTTTTTTTTATTGTAGCACGGCAAAATGATTGCACTATGCCTGATGGTAAGCATAGTACAATCCAAAAACAATAGCGACCATCGTGTGATACACTATCTATCGCCGGTCGCCACTATCATGTCGGCCTTCAAAGAGCTGGATATGCACAGACTGATCCCGAAACGCGACGCGCAGAAGCGAATCACTATTACGGGCTTTTTCACCATATACATGGTGGTTGCGACCCAGTCGGACTGTAAAACAATACCACCCCGTTTTCGCATTGCCACGTTCATTATTCAGCAGGGTGCACCACGTGCAGGTGAGGTTGGCTTGGGTGTCTCAAGTTTTATAATGTTATTCGACACCCCTTACACCCCAAAACTGAGGATGAAGTACGAAGAGCTGTGAATGGTATGAAAAACGGAAAAGCCGTTAGGCAAGATGGCATACCTATTGAAGTATGGAAGTTTTTAAAAGTAGATGGATGGATGTGGCTGACGTTATTTTTTAGTAAGATGTTACTAGAGGAAGCGATCCCACATGAATGGTGCAATAATGTAATAGTGCCTATTTTTAAGAATAAGGGTGATGTGCAGGACTGTAAAAATTATCGGGGAATAAAGCTCATGTCACAC
Organism: Antheraea mylitta; assembly: GCA_014332785.1. Classification (NCBI taxonomy): domain Eukaryota; kingdom Metazoa; phylum Arthropoda; class Insecta; order Lepidoptera; family Saturniidae; genus Antheraea; species Antheraea mylitta. The sequence continues at coordinate 63,497 of JACEII010000318.1, read as the reverse complement.
AGAATGAAGGTTTGTGAAAGAGTTTTTTTTGGGACGTGTTCAATGTAATATTATGATTTTTAAGTAGTTGTAAGGAGTTTTGGGCTCCTTGACAATAGTTCTGGAGTTCTTTGCTATATGAGCAATAGTTCTGCATGCTATGTCTGTGAAGACAGACACGTGTATGCTTGGTACACATATACGTTTCAACAACTCATACATATATGAATAGTTAGCTAGGTTAGCTAAGATAGGTCGCGATTTTGCATGCAACAGGCAACAGCCAAGCCGAGGTGTGCCGTGCACTCTTGAGCTGGGTGCCAAAATAAAATCGGCTGATTGCCGTAAGCGCTCGCCTTAGTAGTCCGGTGAAGTTGTTAAGACCTTGCTGGGTCAATAGCGTAGTCATTTCGAAAAAAAAACCGTATCTCTGGACAAATAAAAAGTGAAAGTAACTACGAAGTATTTATTGGTATCTCTGACTGCATCGACTACATGTTACACCCTCCTAACAACAGTCATTATTTTATAGAACAAATATGTAATGCTTTATGTTTTATGCATATTTATGTATCTATATATGTTCTTTTATGGATATAACTTATACAATACAATTTCGAAAATTCACATCTGCTAGGCGTCCCATGATGACTTAATTTTTTTTTAATTGTATTTGTGGCTGACTTATTAAATGTTCATTTATATTTCTCTGTGTGGTAACTTGCAAGTTTATTAGATGTAAGGTTTGTATAAAATAAAATAAATATCAGTGAATATATTCGTTTCTTATTCAATTAAGAACACAATCAAGTTTGTAAATAAATATTATAATAGTGATAGATCTCAATTTATTGGGTAAAAAAATTAATGTAATCTGCTTACAGAGTCGAAAAAGGTTCTGGTTGAGTAATTTGTCAATATGTTTTTTTATGGACAAAGAAACACGAATATATAATCTTTTTTATTACCGATTTTTTGCGTAATAACATGCATTATATCTCTTACTGTTGTAATCTTAAGAATTATTTATGAACGATGTAGTATTACGCATAATGAAATGTGTTTTTACGATTATCGCAAGTTTAAATAATCCTTGATGGTTATAATAAAATCATACTAAAATATAAAATAAAACTTAGGATTAGGATTTTAAGACAATACATTTATATATTCTCATGTAGATAATTTCAACAACATTGGTTAAAATTAGGTAAAGTTTAAATTACTCACTTTCTTTGGAAAAAGTCTCACCAGTACTAATAGCTTAGTAACTGACAAACAAGTATATATTACCTTTTAAACAGTTAACAAGAATATATAGCTAGATGAGAAATAGGCTTGGTAAAAAAAAATTTAAATAGTCTTGATTAGTAGTTCTAGGTAGTTCTTGACAGATACAAATTACAATGAGTGTTTATGAAAGAAATTGCCACATTTATGTGTAAACGATATTTACAGATTCCCAATTGTTTTAGATTCGCTTTTTTACAAAAACTACTGCTTTTTTTTGAGTTTATGATAATCTCTTTCCATTAGTACTCAATCGTGTTAAAGCGTGGTGACTAATAGATACATAGGATTTTCCAACCTTAATCATACCTTTTAAGACTCTTAATTTGGTATGGGGATGAGTGTTGTCTTGCACTACAGTGAAAGGTTTTCCTGTAAAACTAATTTATATTACTGAGTAAAGGTTTTTTGAATTGAATATTATTGTGGGAGGGCTTTGAAATGTTTACAATATTGTCTATCTTCTATACTATAATAAAACTGTAACAAGTCGAAATCTGTACATTAAATATTTTTTGAAAATTTTAATCAGGGTAGACTATGTTATCGATATAGAATCCAAAAATAATCTTTTTACAATTTTTGTCTGTCTGTCTGTCTGTCTTTCTGTCTGTCTGTCTGTCTGTCCCTTTGAACACGCATCACTCTGAAACTACTGAACCAATCTTGACGAAACTTGACATAGTGATAATTAATACTACGAGATTACATCAAATATACTTTTTGTCCCATAAAACGCAAAGGGTTCTCCAGGATAAAGGATTAAAGCCTAGAACCTAAACCCGTATTACTCTGAAAGTACTAAATTAATTTTAACGAAACTTAACACAGTAATAACTGATATTACAAGGCTACATCCAGGATACTTTTCGTCCCATGAAACGCAAGGGGTTCTCCAGGATAACGAAAAACAAAAATTTGTAGTTAACGTAACTAGACTTTTTTGCGACACCTTAGTACAAGAGCCGGCAACGTTGAAAGAACAAGAATTTTAGAATACCTGGTACTTTAATATATCAATATATATTTTTTTGTATCATAGGAGGCAAATGAACAGGTGGGTCACGTCATGTTAAGTGATCACCACCTCTATAGACACTAGCAACACCAGCAGTGTCGCAAGTGCGTTGCCAGCCTGTATATGGGGGAGGGTAAGGGAAACAAAGGACGAAAAGAGAAGAGAGGTGAGGCCTCCGGCGCTCTCACTGACCAAACGAAACACTACAATGCAATCACTGTTATTTCACGCCGGTTTTCTGTGAGAGGGTTGTATTAGCCCGAAAGGACTCTAGGTAGCCGGTAGACGTTGTGTCTTTAATGCGTATTTTGATTTAATTAATTTTATTTTATGAATAGGTTTAGGAACATTTTTTTTTTCAGTAACTTTTAAACGCAATTAAAACCATGAATTTATCACAGTCAGACACATTTCTTTATAAACAATCATATATATACCCGGTAATATATTTTATAAATAAAAATAATAAATTCAAACCAATTATTCTTTTCCATAACAAAGAACAAATTTCATTTTATTAAAAATTATTGATATTAAGATTTCACCATATACAATGAACAACGATAAGAGTAAACGTATGACTTGGGATTGACGCCATCTTAAATATATGCGTCGTCGACCATCAGGCTGTACGAAACCGAAATACCTTGGGCCGGCGAGGTGAAATATTTCGGCGTCACTTTAGATAAACACTTAAATTTTGATTCACACACATATAGAGTGCGAAACAAAGCAGCTATGGTCTTGGGTCGTCTCTATCATTTGCTTTGTGATAAGAGTAAAATGTCCCCCAGACATAAACTCATTTTATATAAAACTTGCATCCGTCCGATTATGACGTACAGTTGTTCGGTCTTTGTACACGCGCAAAATCGTATTCATAAGTTGCAGATTCTCCAGAACCGAGCCCTACGTAAGATCACCGGTGCTCCATGGTACGTTTGGAATAAGGATCTACACAGGGACCTGGAGATGCCTTCTGTCTGGGCCTATATAAAAACACTCACAAGTAGTTATTTTGAAAAAGTCGTAAATCATCCCAGCCCTTTAGTGGTATCCGCCGCGAACTATGAACCCGTATCCAACGCTGCGCAGTATAGAAGACGATCGCGACACGTTTTCACCGACCCTCCTGATTCAATCACGTCAGCGAACGATCAGTACCAGTCTGTCTCTTCAAACAGAGCGCGTTCACGCTCACGCCCGCATAATCACAAATCACGTCGCTGTGATCTGGGGGTAAATTTCGCTCCTACACACCAGATTAGCCCCCCCCCCCTCGGCAATGGCTCAAGCCTAAATCCGTTCCCTCAGCGGGGAGCCCTAGAGCACGCTGCTCACACGATACAGTGACACAAAACTTTACATCACTGCTACAACATCACATACATCACCTATACACATGTGCACGCCTACACGCCTACACGCTGTTTTTCATTTTCAAAGAAATAAACGAAAAAGAGTTCTACCCTTATTTTTCCATATCCTATCCTATATAGTTTAGAGAATTTTTTCCAACACAAAATACATATAGGAGTTGTTGAGGCACGCATGCTTGGTACACATGCATGTTTTAATAACTTATATACGTATATCTAGGTAGCTTAGGTTAGCTCAGATAGGTCGCGATTCTTACACAAAACAGGCGACAGACCAAGCCGAGGTATGCCGTGCACCCTTAAGTTGGTCGCCCAAACATCCCAAGCCGGTTGAGTGCCTCTGCCTTTGTAGGTAATTTCGCCAATATCAAGTGTGACAAATACACGATATAAATTTAATGCCAAATATTTAGTGTAACAACGTAGAATAATCTACAATAGAAACATATCAACATGGATAAATTACCAAAAGGTGAGAGGTACTATGTTGTGAGTGGTACAGAGATTATTTATAAAAATATATTGGCAATATATTTAAAATACGTTTTCGAAACAATTTATAACTCTTAGACAATAGGTTCAAGTAAGTGGCAGTTGAAGATGCTTCGGCGCGATGTTTGACACTTCGATACGGTGTTCATATATTTTTCTTTAATACAATAGAGTATAAAAAGGTTTTAATACAAGTTGAATATAGTTATAATAAAGTAAGTGGTAGAGATGTTTATTTAGTTTCATGTAGGTTAGTTTTTATCTTAATTGATCCTGGTAGATATTTTTTTTTTCTCGAAATGACTACGCTATTGACTAAGCAAGATCTTAACAGCTTTACAGGACTACAAACAACGTTGTGGTAGATGATGCTAAGAACGGGTACTAGGCTTATTTAAAAAAAAATCACATGTAATCTGGGTATATGTTTCAGTGAATCTGTGGATAGTTTGGATTCACAATTGGAAACGGTAGTTGTAGCTGCAATCGGATATCAGTTTTATTCAATTTTTTCGCGTTTAAAAATACAATTGATACCAGTGATAACCAATTTGGTGCAGACGAAGTTGCACGGGTCAGCTAGTCTTAGATAAAGTTGTTATTATTACTAAATCAAGTGTTCGCGTGTATATTTTAGTAAAGCTTGTATGTAAGCTGCTGATAGCTGTGAAATATTTGTTGTTAACGAAAAATATTAACTTTTGCGTTGATAAAAATCTGAAATTTTGCAAATTACTACAGACAAATAGAATTAACATGGATTTTTAATTATAGTATATAAATACATGCCTCCTATACCTATATATTTGTATTTTGAAAAGTAATTGTTTCATAATCTAAACTGATTATTACCTAAAACTAAGTGACAGTTTATTCACAACATAGATACTTAAAATTACAATAATAATCTCTCTGATAACGTTTTTTGTTTAAAAAGAAAACTCAATTGCGTTAACTCAAATATGAAGCTTAAGATCTATAACAATATCAGTAATAGCTAAACATTAATATTAACGCATTTGGGGCTAAATAATTTAAATATTTTTAACTTATAATAAATTAGTTACTTTAACGCAATATTATAAGACCAACGGATCCCTAATCCATGTTATAAATAGCAGTGCTACATAGAATAAGAATTTATTTAGTCTACCAGCTCAGACCGACCATTACGCAAGGAATCTAACAAAAAATGGAGCCAGAGAGGTATGTGTATTACTTAATACAAAACATTTTAATGTATACTATAGTTGAAGAAACAAAGTGAACCATGAAGCGATGTAAAAGTACGGATATCTAAAGGACTTAATAAACATTTTGAAATTTGCGTAATCGCTTGAAAGAAAATTCAGTGACAAGCGTTTGTTCTTATATATAAAGAAACTGATGAAGGCTTGATGCTGTGCGCGCATCACGTAAAAACTACAGGTAGATTTCGAACAATTTATCTTAGTTTTAATTTTTAGACACATGTAAAAAATAGTTTTAAGAAATTTTGAAAAGCAACTAGCGCACCCTTGCACTTTGTCCCACCCTGATAATTAAAAAACCTTGACAAATTATATACTTAGCCCTTTCTCATAAATCACTTTATCAACTGGTGACAATCGCATGAAAAATGGATGAGCAATATTTGAGTTTATGGCGAACAGATAGACAGACGACTGTGTTTCGTAATATATAGTAATATACGTTCAACGATACGTGTTTTCTTGCCGTGGAGAAGTGGGTCATTTGGTTTAGTGCGCATGCGCATGAGCGGGAATGTAAAGGTAATTTTTGCAAGCAAAGTACATTTGTGCTTTCATGTAAGGATAATAAACAATGAAGAGGAAGTCGCGGTATCACCTAATGCGTAATAAATATACTCACAGTAGCTTATGTGTCTTAGAAGATATAAGAGATTACATTATCATATCATGTAATTGCATTAGATTGCATATCGCTTTGGCTTGATAATTTAATCTGTAGGTATGCGTATTACTAAACCTTTGGTCTGGTGTTTATTTCGTAAATACCATTACAGTATTACATATACATTTATTATACACATTATATACATTACAGTAGAAAGGTTATGTTTTAAATGCACCGAGCTCTTTGAATGTTCGCCATCTTGCTCTTTTGTCTCGCTTTGGTTAGGTTAGGTTAGATTTGCGAAAAAAAGGAGGTGTTTTACGTAATATAGTTAGTTTATTGTACATAAGCGAAGTGAATGAAAAATAATACCAAGGAGCAAGAAAATCCTGAGATGCCACAAAAACTCCCTGGATGGTCCTAACAAGGGATCCACCACCTTATTAGAATATTGAAAGGGTCACCGACGCGTGTAATCTTATTGTACTACTAGCTGACCCGTACAACTTCGTCTGCACCAAATTGGTTATCACTGGTTTCAATAGTATTTTTAAACGCAAAAAATTGAAAACTGATACCCGATTGCAGCCACAACTACCGTTTCCAATTGTGAATCCAAACTTTCCACGGATTCGCTGAAACATATACCCAGATTACATGTGATTTTTTTTAATAAGCCTAGTACCCGTTCGTAGCTTCATCTACCACAACGTTGTTTGTAGTCCTGTAAAGCTGTTAAGATCTTGCTTAGTCAATAGCGTAGTCATTTCGAGAAAAAAAAATATCTACCAGGATCAATTAAGATAAAAACTAACCTACATAAAACTAAATAAACATCTCTACCACTTACTTTGTCATAACTATCTTCAACTTTTTTATGCCCCATTGTATTAAAGAAAAATATATGAATACCGTGACTACGTTCCATTAGTAGCTCACAACGCTCACGTTCACGACCGCGAGTTTTCCCGTTCCACTAGCTCGCGAGCGTTGCAATCGTAAGAGCTAGTGGAACGCATTTGTGGGCGTTTTGAGCGTTCAGATAAATAATAAAAATGGCGATCTAGAAAAAATAAAACAAAAACTTTGAGAGGTTAAGTTACACTTTGTAAGTCTTAATAGTAAATTCATATAATTATGAAATTAATTTAAGTATATTAAAGAAACAATGTATAATTCAATTTTTTTATTTTAATTATCATAAAAACATAAAAAATGACCTTATTGGTTAAATGAAAAATATTAAATTACCATGAAATAATTACAAATTAATTTTTAAATTGAATTTTAGAATTCACAACATTTTTCAAAAGAAGTAAAATTTTCAAAACTTTATTAACCTTTTATTATTTCATATTTCATCTACGTATTTCAATACAATATGTTATTTAAATATATATATCCTATACCGTATCAAGTAATGACATTTTCACGGTCGCCATCTTTATTGAGAATCCCGCCAATTTTGACAACGCTCACGTCGACCCACGTCTAGACATGGGGCGTCGTGAGCTTCGCGTGAGCGTATGTTATGACGTCATCAATGACGTTTTCGCTACGACCGCAACGCTCGCGGTTGACTAGTGGAACGGCGAAAGGGCGTTGTGAGTGTTGTGAGCGTCTACCGGAACGCGCCCCGTATCGAAGCAACATCGAAGAAACATCGCGCCGAAACGTCAACTGTCACATGCTTGAAACTATTGTCTAAGAGTTAATAAATAAAGAAATAAATAATTTTATTATTTTTAATTTAATAAATAATCTCTGTACCACTGACAACATAGTACCTATCACCTTTTGGTAATTTATCCATGTTGATATGTTTCTATTGTAGATTATTCTACGTTGTTACACTAAATATTTGGCATTAAATTTATATCGTGTTTTTTTTTCACTAACTTTGAAACATGATTAAAATGGAATTATTATTGAAATACACACGTACATACCTTTACGTTTATCATTGTTTCATTGTATATGGTGAAATCTTAATATCAATAATGTTTAATAAAATGAAATTTGTTCTTTGCTATGGAAAAAAAAAATTGGTTTAAGTTTAATTATTTTTATTTATAAAATATATCAGCGGGTATATATATATATATATATATATATATATATATATATATATATATAT
>JACEII010000318.1:36871-55335 GCA_014332785.1 Antheraea mylitta | reverse complement strand
TATATATATATATATATATATATATATATATATATATATATATATATGATTGTTTATAAAGAAATGTGTCTGACTGTGATAAACTCATGCTTTTAATTGCGTTTAAAAGTATCTGAAAAAAAAGTTTCTAAACCTATTCATACATCAAAATTAATGAAATCAAAATGTGCATTAAAAATACAACGTTAACTGGCTACCAAGTGTCCTTTCGGGCTAATACCACCCTCCCACAGAAAATCGACGTGAAATAACAGCGCTTGCATTGTAGTGTTTCGTTTGGTTAGTGAGAGCACCGGAGGCCCACTTCTCTTCTCCTTTTCTCCTTTGCCTTCCTTTACCCTCCCCCATATACAGGTTGGCAACGCACTTGCGACACCCCTGGTGTTGCTAGTGTCTATAGAGGGCGGTGGTTACTTAACATGACGTGACCCACCTGTTCGTTTGCCTCCTATGATACAAATATATATATATATATATATTGATATATTAAAGGACCAGGTATTCTAAATTCTTGTTCTTTCAACGTTGCCGGCTCTTGTACTATGGTGTCGCAAAAAAGTCTAGTTACGTTAACTACAAATTTTTGTATTTCGTTATCCTGGAGAACCCCTTGCGTTTTATGGGACGAAAAGTATCCTTGATGTAGCCTTGTAATATCAGTTATTACTGTTTCGTTAAAATTGGTTTAGTACTTTCAGAGTAATACGGGTTTAGATTCTAGGCTTTAATCCTTTATCCTGGAGAATCCTTTGCGTTTTATGGGATAAAAAGTATATTTGATGTAATCTCGTAGTTATCACTATGTCAAGTTTCATCAAGATTGGTTCAGTAGTTTCAGAGTGATGCGTGTGCGACAGACAGACAGGCAGACAAAAATTGTAAAAAGATTATTTTTGGCTTCTATATCGATAACATAGTCTGTCTTGATTAAAATTTTCAAAAAATATTTAATGGACAGATTTCGACTTGTTACAGTTTTATTATAGCATTACAGTTTTATTATAGTATAATAGATAACATCCATTGCAACAAAACATTGACACTGGCAAGTACTTCTGCGGAGCCAAAAGAAGAAAGAGAGAATAATTTGACTCATGGAGCACATTTTTGAGGTCTAATCACGTCAAAAATACTGGATGTTAAGGCATAAAAGTATGTATTACCATTCAAAGCGGAATTTTTCATAGATAGTTCTACGATACTTATTTTTCTAATTTCCATAGACTGCTCGCTCTTTTTTTTCAATTAAATTTTGTATAGCATATGTTACCGTCTATAAATATGTATAAAAAGTATATACATAGATATGATTTATAATGTTTTTTCTTCTATTTTTAGAAGTAACCTTTATCAAAAATTGATGTAGCTATGATTGTGAATATGTAACATAAGTGTATAATATATAATAACAATATATGAATAACATACACTCTGAATAACATACACTCTGAATAACATACACAAATATTTTAAGGTTAATAGACCTTAAGCTTAATTAATCTATATACGACAATAACAAAATAAATGTTTATTTTCATATATTTCTAATATCATTATTTTCATTATAAAAATGTAACCATTTAACTATTATGCAAAATCACATCTAGTGTATCTGATAGTTTTTTATCACAGTTTTTTTTTGTGAAATAGCATACATTTTAGTTCTTATTGTAATCTTAAGAATTATGAACAATGTATAATTACAGGTCATCAAATGTTTTTACGATTATACATAATTTAAATAAACCTTGAATTTTATAATTAAATTATCATACTAAAATATAAAAGAATTTGGTATTCCATATGTTTTTATGAGATATCTGGTATTCTATACACAATTTATTATTTCCTTATTACCAGTTTTAAGTCGCGACTTCCTTCGCGTTAGTATAGATTTGACTTACGCTTCGGGAACAATATTATGTTTGAAAAGTACCCTTTTGCTATAAGGATGCCTTTTGCATAAGGATAAGGATATACCCCAAACTAGCTTCTGCTCATGACTTCGTCCGCGGTGTTTAGTTACTTTGGGCTAACCAATATGCAGCGGAAATTCTCAAAAGGAACTCCAATTTTTGAAACATTATTCATTGTTGCTTCGATGTTATTGGTATTAGCGTGATGATATATAGTTTATATTCTTTGATAAATGAGCTCTCTAACACTGATATAATTTTTCACATCGGAGTATTCGTTCCTGAGATTACCCCTTACAACCTCACAAACTTTATCTCTTTATAATATTAGTATGGATATGAATAACGCCTATGCAAAATTTCATGACAACCTGTTTTATAGTTTGGGTTTGAAACATAACAAACAAATAAACCTACACTCCCATTTATAATATTAGCTAGGACTCTTGTATAGACAATTTCAGCAATATAGGTTAAAACTGGGTACACACCAGCTGCCTCCCCTCGTCCGCCGGACCTGTGCGGATGAGCCCCCGACTACATTCCCTCAGGTCCGGCTACGGCGGCAGGAGGAGTTGGGCAAAGCGCCGCTTCCTCCTGCCGGTCCTCCGTTGGGAATGGCAGAGTTTTGCCTCATTTGTGCGTAAACGCCATTTACAGTTCCGCAACTGTTAATAGATTAGATTTTTGGCAATTTTTTTTTAGTATATGACAATCTATTTCTCATACGTACTCGTGTTAGAACGTGTTGACCAATAGATACATATTTGATATTCCAACCTTAATCATATCTTGCAGAAATCTTCATGTGATACGCGGAAAAGTGTTATCTTGCACTACAGTGAAATTTTTGCTTGTAAATCTACTTTATAGTACTAAATATGGGCTTATTTTATTCAATCTTCTCATAAGAGGACTTTGAAATTTTTACATCATTATCTGAATCAAGGTTTCTATTATTATACTAAGTGTTTGTTTGTATATTTAAGGTAAGCTTGTCTCTAAGCTACCTACTGTTAGCTGTGGAACGTGTGTTGTTAATGAAAACTATTAACATTGACGTTGATAAAAATGTGAAATCTTGCTAATTATGTTATGTATTTTCTTGCATGCCTGTCCATTTAATTTATTGTAGACATGTTGAATAAACATAGATTTTTGACGTGATAACGTCTTATAAATCGATGAACGCCGGCTGCATGCACAAAAAAGCATGACTCATTGTCATGTTTCGTCTGAGCCGAGCGTGCAAGCGCGAGCGTGGAATAAGCGATAGCCAGGCGTGATTTCGGCTTGTGACTCAACTATCTATATATAGAAAAATTCTATTCAATTCATAAAAGTATACAATTTTTCATCGACGTTTTCTTAAAATGTTAATACGTAAAGCGACTTTACAGATAACCATTTTTTAAATTTTAGTAGCATATACCTCCTCTATATATTCTCATTTTGAAAAAAATTTTTTCACAAAAAATTTATTAGGATAGGAAATGTAGGAGACTTTATTAACACCAAAGAGACTTAAAATTAAGATAATGATCCGCTGGTCATGTTTTCTTATAAAAAGAGAATTCGATTGCTTATACCTCCTCTATATATTCCCATTTTGAAAATTTTTTTTCACAAAGAATTTATTATAGGAAAAATGTAGGAGACTTTATTAACACCAAAGAGACTTAAAATTAAGTTAATGATCCCCTGGTCATGTTTTCTTATAAAAAGAGAACTCAATTGCTTTAATAACTCAGATGTAAAGCTTACGATCTATAATAATATCAGTAATAGCTAAATATTAATATTAAGGCATTTAGAATTAAACAATTAAAACAGTTGTAACGTATCTATAATAAAGTATTTATTTTAAAGTAATATAGACACATGCCCAAAGGATCCCTAACCTGTGTTATAAATAGTAATGCAGCAGAGAAATAAAACTATTAGTAGTTTAGAATCGACAATCATTACTCAAGCGAATTTAACAGAAAATGGATTCAGAGAGGTATGTTCATACTAACTGATAAAAATCGAAGAGACGATGTGAACCTGATGTCAAAATACAGATTTCTAAAGGTACTAATAAATATTTTAAAATTGGTGAAACTGGTGAAAGAAAATTTACTAAATGAACATTATAGTTCTTACATATATAAATAACAGTACCTGGGCGCCTGAGCCTAGCTCGGGTCTTTAGAAAACATTTTTAAATTAAAATAAACTGTTAGACTTACCTCACAAAACTACCATTTTTTATCCAAAAAAATATTACAAAAGTATATACTATATGTCTCTTTTGTTGTCACTCGAATTCGAACTGGGGTTAGACGGATTTTCGAAGCAGCCTATTTCCAACTGAACTATTTTTGTTTTGACAGCGGTGGCGAAATTCACCTTTATATTCTAGCTATATTTTTTCATTGCCTAAAAACTCAGTAAAAAAAGTTTTCTATGAATGAAATCTAGCCAGATCGATTTATCCTCCCCGAAACCACTTACACACTAAGTAAGGCTCTGGCCGTTTCCGAGATCCTGAATACATAACAATATAAAAATATACAAGAATTACTCGTTTAAATGTATAAGATTATTTATACGAGTATAACAGATTATCGAGGTTTGACGTTGTGCGCGCATCACGCATAAGTAGTTTATTTGTAGTGGACTTACTCTATTTGACTAACATTTACTTTAATTTGAATTCTTTGATGCTTAATCATTATCTAAGAAAAAGTTTAAATAAATTACGATTTCTGTAAATATTAGACATGAACGTGCCAGCGACATTTCGTAAAAACCATCAAACTTTAATGACGGTATTTTTTTTCGGACAATTCGATAACGGATTGTTAATCTTATGATATTGCAACAAGACGCTTATTATTGGGTAGTGTGGTGAAGCTGTCAAGACCTTGCTGGGTCAATAGCGTAGTTAGTCATTTCGAAAAAAAAGCTTATTATTGATATTATGTGTTTATAAGGCTAACAAGATGGTGGTTCTTAGTACTCTAGTTGATTGATAATGTGACTTATTACATTTCGCGGGAATCTGTAGTCACTCTAAAAGAATATTATCATCAGAACATTTTTGAACATTCCGCTCATCTTACCATTATTTTTTCGATACTAGGACAGTTGGGGCTAATTAAATAGAGGTTAGGTAACGTACACAATTGTCATAATACTGCAATGTATTTGACTAATTGAGCACTAACACGTATTTACTATCTATTAACTATATGGTTTTATTTAGTATGCAGATGAACGATGATCCCGAGTTATATCACAATAACAACAACTTATCAAGAACGCAATCTACATTTGCCCTAAAAGCGTATGCACACCAATTTAATTGGAAACAAAGTAATATAAGAATCGCTGACGTTGGAAGTGGAGATGGAAGTGTTACTGAAATTTTAAAAGAATATATACCGAAAAACTATGAGAAACTCATCGGTTGCGATATTAGCGAGAATATGGTGAAGTTTGCAAATGATCATTATCAAGATGAAAGATCGAAGTTTATCAAACTGAACATTGAAGACGATATACCAAAAGAGTTGAAAGAACATTTTGACCACGTATTTTCGTTTTATTTGTTTCATTGGATAAATAAACCGGAGTATGTAAAGCTTCTTTAGTATTCTGAAGAAAACTTATGTGTCAGTATTTCATACTTTAAAATATATTTACAGGAAAGTGCTAAGAAACCTTTATTGTCTGTTAGAAAAAGGTGGTGAATTATTTATGATTTTCATGGGATATGCTCACATTTATAGTGTGTATATTGCCTTATCTAAAACTGAAAAGTGGGAAAAATATGTTCGCGATTCGATGGCGAAACTAATATCGCTCTACCATGATTGCCAGGTAATGTCTATCAATGTCAAAGAAAATTCATGATTTTTATGTCTGAAGAATGTAATATACAATATATCACAAAAATATTTATAAAATAACGAAACTAAAAAAGTTCCATAGCCGACGTCCTACGATATAAAAAAAAAAGAGAAAAGGATTTCCCCATAATAATTTCATTAGGCAAAAATAATAATAACGATCAAATTTTTGTTCCAGTGGGGTTGTAGTCTCGCATCTCGGGTATATTGTAGCGATACCGAACGTAGTCAATAACACTCGGCTATCCTGGGGGCCTAGCCAAGTTGCTTATTTACAATCACTAACACAAATGGAAAACAGAAAAATGTATAGAGATGACATATCTGAACGCTATATCACGTGATAATCACTATCACGATATATAACTTTCAATTGATCCGAATGCCATTTTGAAATTTCGTTAAGCGACTGCGCAAATGTAATGTAAACAATGAAACACGGACGGTAGCAAAATGACCAATATTGACGTTGGTTATATAAACTTAATATATTTATACACCACAGAATGTATAACAAAAATACCACAAAGTTGGGCATCCATCGTTGAAACATGTCGCCGTTGAAACAGATATTTCCTTTTCCCTCCCATTCCTTCCCCCTTACTTGACATGGAAGATTTACTGCATCGCCATTTTTGTTGGCCTAATCTTTGAATTATGACAAAGACGTGCTGGTAATCCCACTTTTAATGTGTTACAACATAACGTATAGTTAGTTGGGTAAGGCAATTAACACTCCGTAGGTACGGTAAATAGTCACTTTTTAACCGAGTAGAGCTTCGCTCTACAATAACTTCGACATAGCTTTTTTTTTTCTCGATCTGACTACGCTATTGACCTAACAAGGTTTTAACAGCTTCACCGGACTACTAAGGCGAGCGCTTAAGGCGATCAGCCGATTTTATATTGGCAACCAGCTCAAGGGTGCACGGCACACCTCGGCTTGGCTGTTGCCCGTTGCATACAAAATCGCGACCTATCTTAGCTAACCTAGCTAACTATTCATATATGTTTGAGTTGTTGAAACGTATATGAGTACCAAGCATATCCGCCTCAACAACTCCTCCATATATTTTTATCGGATTTGGAGAGTTTTTCAGTTCGATAAGGGAAAATTTTTTACCAAAAATAACCCTTCCACCAAAATGTGTAGCGTGTAGGCGTGCACGTGTGTGGAAGTGATCGTGTAATGTTGTAGCAGTGATGTATGGGTGGGTCACCGTATCGCGCAAGCAACGCACTCAAGGGCTCCCTACCGAGGGATCGAACCTAGGCTTGAGCCGCTGCCGTGGGAGGCCTAATCGGGTGTGCGGGAGCGAAATTAACCCCCAGACCGCGGCGGCGCGATCTGTGGTTACGCGGGCGTGGGCGTGAGCACGCTCTGTTACGAGGGACAGGCTGGTACTGATCGTTCGCTGACGTGATATCGTCGGGAGGGTCGGTGAAAATGTGTCGCGGACGTCTTTTATAACGCCCAGCGTTGGGCACGGGTTCGTAATTCGCGGCAGATACCACTAACGGACTGGGATGAATCACGGCTCGCTCGAAATAGCTATTTGTAAGTGATTTTATATACGCCCAGATAGACGGCATCTCCAGGTCCCTATGGAGATCCGCCTTCCGGACGAACCAAGGAGCACCGGTGATTTTACGCAGAGCCCGGGTCTGCAAAATCTGAAGCGTATCTAGATTCTTCGCGTGGGCGAAAACCGGACAACTATACGTCATTACCGGACGAATACAAACTTTATATAATGTGAGCTTATGTCTGAGGGACAGTTTGCTCTTCTGACAGAGTAAATAATGAAGGCGACCCAAGATCATAGCGGCTTTGTCTCGCACTCTCTTAATGTGAGGATCAAACGTTAAATGTCGGTCTAAAGTGACGCCAAGATACTTGACCTCGGTGGTCCAAGGTATCTCGGAATCGTATAGCCTTATTATTAACTTGTTATCGCGATATCTAGGATCGAAGAGTATCGCGGCACTCTTATCGGGGTTAATACCTATACGCCATTGAAGAAACCAGTCACCGAGCGTGCTAACGGCTTTTTCGATGCGATTCCTAAGGACTTTCGGCCGCCAGGCAGAGGCGTAGATAACTGTATCATGAGCATAACAACCTACCTCGACTCCCGGGAGCTTAGGTAGGTCGCTGATGAACAGGTTGAAGAGGGTGGGCGCGAGTATTGAGCCTTATGGCACACCTGAGCGTATCGGACGGGGCGATGAGAGTTCGCCGTCTACTCTAAAACGGAAGGTTCTATCGGCTAGATAATCACGGATGATGTGAACTAACCTATCGGGTATACCGGCTTCATTTAGCTTGTATATGAGCCCTTTGTGCCAGACCTTATCGAAGGCCTTGGCGACATCGAAAAAGACTGCTATCGTGCGTTTCGGATTATTGTTTTTCACGGGCGGATCCGGCTTCGGGTTCGGATCTTTATTAAAATTAGAAAATATGTACTCCGTGAGACGAAGTACTTGATCCGGACAAGAGTGTTTGGCGCGAAATCCAAACTGTTCAGGCGGTATTAAACTACGGTCGTTTATCGTAACCTGGAGACGGTTCCGAAGGAGCCGCTCGTAAAGTTTCCCTAGTGTATCAAGCAAACTAATCGGACGATAGCTATCGGGAAGCGTAGCTTTCTTGCCGGGCTTGTGAATTCCTATCACTACGGCCCTCTTCCAGACGGCTGGAAAAAGACCCTGGGACATGGCCGCATTGAAGATGCAGACCAATAGAGTTATGATGCGGTCAGGAAGGAGCTTCAGAACCTCGTTCCTGATCCCATCGGGACCTGGGGACTTCCTAGGCTTGAGACGCTTGATGGCGGCCGAAACTTCGTCGAACGTTATCGGGGTTAGGGTATCCGCCGGAGGAGACGCGAGTGCATGCTCTACGGCTGTTTCGATAGACTCTATGATGGAAGGGTCAGTATTATCAGTGTTTGGCGAACACTGTTTCTCTAAGCTCGTGGCGAGACATTCTGCTTTGTCAGTGTTATCGAACGCGGGAGGCAACCCGGGGCCTCTATCGAGAGGGGGCATTGGGATGACCGTATCGGACTTAAACTTTCGCGTGAGGGTCCAGAATGCCAGGTGAGACGGCTGGAGATCCTCCAGAAACCTGTCCCACCTGTCACCCCGGATCTCAGAAAAACGAGACTTAACTGCTTTCCGTAAGACACGTAAGCGTTCGCGGTTCTCAGCGGTCGGGTAAGCGTTGTGATCACGAGTCGCGGCGTTCTTTTCCGTGATCAATGCTCTCACGTCATCAGGGAGTATAAAACGGCGTTCTTTCGCCGCTTGTACCTCTTTCGAGGTCTCCCTGACGGCGGTCTGGAGATAATCAACCAGGGAATCGATGGCCGAATCTGCGTCGACTTGAGACACCAACACGTCCGGAATCCTGTCTAAACTACTAGACGACGGACTATTTTTAAAATATTCGCTAAGTTTCGCGTAATCGGCCACTCTGATCGGCGTCGGGCTAAAATCAGAGTTATGTCCTAACTGTAATAAAACAGAGCGATGATCCGAGTCGAGTTCGTGTATGACTGATATGAGTCGTACAGGAAGCGCGACATTTTTTAACAGAGCTACATCTAAAACTGACGGTCGGCAGTGATCTTGATAGTGCGTGGGTTCCGGAGGGGCTATGACGTCAAATGCGAGAGCCCCACCTAGTTCGTCGAGTATCCTACCGTTACGAGAGGTACACGGACTGTTCCAGATGACGTTCCCGCAGTTGAGGTCCCCCGCTATAATAACAGAATTACCTAAATTAAATAGCGCCTGCAGATCGGATTTGAGCAATACTTTATTCGGTGGTAGGTACGCGGAGACAAGAATAATATCAGAGTGGCCCGTCATACCAACGCGGCATACTGACACTTCCATATGTGTAAGCGCAGGCGGATCTAAAGGCATGCAATACAACGAACGCCTGAAATAAATTAAGGTGCCACCCCCGCGGGCGAAACGGTCGTTTCTAACAATGCAATAATTCGCGATTCTCGGATTACGCATACTCGGTTTAAGCATCGTTTCCTGGATGAGGAAAACGTCAATCTGTCTATCGCGTAAAAAGTCATCTACTAGATCGCGCTGTCTCCGAAGGGATCTCGCGTTGAAAAACGAGAGGCAAAGACCGCGTGGTTTAATTTTATTAATTCCCGGGAATTTTAAAATTAATATTTAAGATACTGTGATCGGGCGAGGCGCTGTATGGTGGCTCCGATAACCGGAAAGCGCACTAGGGCGGCGATAAGTTGTACCCCGTGCTTCTCCTCTACTACGGCGTAGAAGGCGAGAACCTCCTGTATATCGTGCTCTATGAGTAATTGCTCCCATCCAGTCGAACTTATCCGAGAGAGATGAAGATGATGGAGCCTTAGGTGGCGGCGCCACAGGCCTTGAAGAGGCCTGAGGCTGGGGTCTGCGGGCCCAGGGGGCCATAGGGGCCCGCCCGGGTTGGGCCGCGCGCGGCACAGAGGGTGGCGAGCGCGGTGAGGTCGTGGGCGCGGGCGCTACCGGGGCGCGGGAGGCGCCCGGCAGGCCCGGGAAGGCCTCCACGGACATGAGAGGTGGAGGCGGAGGGCGGGCGGCGGCTACAGGCGCCCTGGGCGCCTGCCTCGCCCGGCGGGGGCGTTGTGTGCGCGGCGCGCGGGGACAACCACGATAATTCGCGGGGTGACCCGCGTTACCGCAGAGCACACAGCTGGGAGGATCGGGAGTGCCAGGAGTGCGCTCGCACTCCTTCGTGGCGTGGTCTCCCAGGCACTTGACGCACCTGGGGCGAAGATGACAATTCTTCGCGGAGTGGTCATAACTCTGGCAGTTATGGCACTGCGAAGGAATGAGGGTCTTGCGTGGGGGCTCAACGGTAACCCCGTTGAGGCCACACACAGAGGTGAGAGAAAAAATGGCCTTGCCCTCCTGCGACCGGTCGAGGATGACAAGAACCATATTGTATGGGGCGCGAGTGCGTGGGTGGTACATACGATGTACCTCACGCACCGGGTAGTTTTTCTCCTTAAGGGAGAGGGTAACATCCTCGACCGAGATTTCGGCCGGGACACGGCGAAGCATGACACGCAGAAGGCGCTCGTCCTCTAGAGCGTACGTAAAATACGCGAGTTTGGACTCCGTTAAAAAGCGAATTAACGCGCGGTGATCGTCCGACGTGGGACATTTAACTCGAATGCTCGCCGGCGTGCTAAGGGCATTCGTGTAGTTTATGTTACGAGTTTTTAGACTATTAGAAATTGAAGTCCATTTGGACTTGTCCTGTATCGTAACAGGAGGCGGCGGGCGCGGCTTCCTACCTGCGGACGGAGTGAACGAGACGGAACTATTGTTATTGTTCGCGTTCGGCTTACGCAACGGTGTAGCCAAGGTCGATGGTACGCGAGCGCCATCTATATTGGCGACTTTTTGTGGGCCAACGGAACCCAAATCCGTCGGGCTGGCCGGACGACGCTTTTTATGTAAGACGGTTGTATACCCGTCTTTATCTAATTGCGCAGAAGGCGCGGGAATCGCGGTCGCGGTCGCGGTCGGCTTGGCGGACGCCGTTACGTCTAGCTCCATCTCGGAGCCGGTCTCCGAGCTGGAGTTCGAAATCGGGGCCTCAAGTAGGCCTTTATCGCGCGCATCGAGAGAGACACGCCCTCGCCGCCAACGTGAGCGGTCTTAGTTGCGGCGCGATTGTGAAACAGAGTATCTTTCCCTCTCTCTCACTCACAAATCGCCCGACGCGGAACCCGGCGGTGAGCATAGCTGCGCACTCCTGTTGCCATGGCAACGCCGGGCAACAGCGCGATGGAGCAAGGCTACGGCCATCCCACTCCCACCATTACACCAACGACCACCCGAAAAAGCTCGGACACCGAACCTGCACAAACGTTGACCACACGCACTCCCACGGACTCTGTTACCGCCCCAATAACGACCCCTCGCTTACCAACAGGACCACCGAGCCACTACAGGCCCTCTCCGGCATCTCCGGACGAAGTGCCACCCACACAAGACACCCACCTGAGCGCAAAGGAAGACTTCCTTTCTCGTTACGAGCGGGACTTAAACGCCCTTGCCCTACTTGTCAACACAGACACCCTTTCAAACGAGATGTTAAGATGGATGGCGCTACTCCTACGCTTACAAGAAGCGAACACAGAGGGCACCCCGATTAGCCCACTCGACCTGACCGCCCTGCAACTAGCGGCGCGAGGTAAAATAGACCCGCCCGCGATACCCCCGTACATCTACAAGAGGAGCCCGCTGGGACGCGCTGTGAGGAGGAGGCGCGAAGACGACGACATCGACCCGGACGAGAGGCGTGTCAGACTCCGCCACCTCACAGCGCCCCCACAGGCAAAACAAGCCATATCGAGCGAATCAGAAAATTCTGGTTCGCCCCCGCAACACCCACCACAGAAGCCAACAGTGCGAAAGGACAGGAGTGCTTCGACACCCGAATCTTCGACATCATCCGCACCATCGCCCACATCAACGCCCGCGCCTTTACCTCCCAGAACGCAAGCAAGAGCGCGCATATCATTACCGCCAACGCAAGACAAGCCACAGATGCCCACGCCTGTGCGCACGAATACGCAGCCCAATACAAGGCCCCCCACCACTGCAAAAAGACCGACCAATCAGAAGCCGCAGGTCGCGAAACTCGCCCCCCCCGACGTCGTACGCGGCAGCGGCGGCCCCCCGCGCGATGCCGGCCGCGCAATCGCGGGGAGTGACTGCGGATCTCCAAACACGCGTGACGCAATCGACGCAGCGAACCAATGAGAGCGTAGCTGCGGACTTAGGCGTTACCGCAACTGCTCCGAACACGCAAATGAATAGAGAAGCAACAATAATAATTGAAAAACCTGCTCCAAAATATCCCCCGATTGTTGTGGAAGTTTTTAATAACTGCGTACAGCACCTGGCCGAAATTGCCAAGCGATTGGGGAGGACGGCGAACGCCAGGCCCTTCGGGAACGGCGTCAGATTCCTTCCCGAAAGTGAGGACGAATATCGCCTCATTCAAAGTTATCTCAACGAGATTGAACAGACGGAGGGGGCCAAATGGTATTCCTACTCCTTGCCGGAGGAGCAACTTATTAAGGTTGCCATAAAGGGCCTCTCTCCTTTGATCGACCCAGACGAGTTAAAGGACGCCCTCAGAGAAAAGGGATTAAACCCGATTCTAGCAAAATTTATTCCCGCGAGAGGAGGACGCCCGGGGGGCGTATTCTACGCTGCCTTTAAGCGTGAAGACAACACCCCCGCAATTTATGACATTGACGAGTTGATGCATTTCACCGGAGTGAGGATAGAGGCATGGCGCGGGAGGACTGGACCCGCCCAATGTCATAGATGCCAGCAGTTTCGGCACAGTTCGTACAACTGCTACAAAGACGCCAGATGTGTGAGGTGCGGGGGCCCTCACATAGCGCGGGACTGCGACCGGCCCAGGGACCTGCCGCCGGTGTGGGCGAACTGCAACGGACCTCACCCAGCCAATTTCACCTCATGCCCGGTCTTCCGAAGAGAGGCTCGAAATAAGCAAGCCTCCACAATAGCACTACATAAAAGATTGCAACGCCCGGCCGATGTAGTCAGTCGGCACGATAGAAACGTGGTGACGTATAGCGAGGTGCAGGAAGCAACTCAGACGTCGCTTATGGCCCCGGCTAACGACGCCAGATAAACGCGCTTCCAGAAATCAGCGGGAGGCGCAAAACAACGCCCACGCAAATCTAAGAAGAAGTCAAACAAGGAACTTACCGAGTCTGACGAAGAATTCGCCTCTAAAACTTACTATCTGTCACACCTACACAGATTCGCCAACAATAGAGGAATTGAGAAAGAGAAGCGCAATTCACTATTAGATGATTTCTATAACTTAAAACCGTTCCATGGATAATACACCATTAAGAATTGCATACTGGAACGCCCAATCCATCAGAAGGAAAAAGAGGCTTATACAATATTTCCTACGAGATCACAATGTAGAGATCTTGCTCGTATCAGAGACGATGCTCACTCCGAGAACCTTATTTAAGATCTCCAACTATCTTGTCTACAGAAAAGACGAAATCTCACCACAAGGGTCGGCATACAGAGGTCTGGCGGTTATCATTAAGAAGGCGATAATTCATCAGATCATTCCCCACGTAGTACACCAGTCGATCTACGCACTAGGGGTACTGATAAACGTGTCAGGCCACACGTTGAGAATCTTCGCGATCTACCGCCCCCCGGACCACCCAACTACCGCACTTTGTAAAAACATTGACAATTTATTGAGTTCGCCCACGCCCACAATCTTGGCGGGTGACTTCAATCTAAAAAATACCTACTGGAATTCAACGAGGACATCACACATGGGAAGGCTATTACAACAACACGCCGAGCACAAGGGCTACGATATCCTGGGACCGGACGAGCCGACTTATTACGGCCCGGCCACCCAAGACGTCATAGACTTCGCCATCTCAGCCGCACTTAATACGATCCCCCGGCAATCGGTACTACTTGACCTACCATCTGATCACCGGCCAGTCCTCATGGAATATGATTTGTCTCCAGCAAGAGCATATTTCGCGCGCTCGAGACAAAGGACGGATTGGGACTCATTTGCCACAATAGTTAACGCAACAGTGCCCACGAAAAAGATGTTCTCCCTCTGCTGGATCAAGGCCAGCTCCACTTCTCTACTCAGGACAGGGCAGAGATCTTTGCGAACACCTTGGAAGCACAGTTTAGCCCGAATCCGATAATTAACACACAACACAACGAAGCGATTACCCGATTCGTACAAAGCTACCCGCCGCCGGTGAGCAGCCTTTTACTCCCACGCGCGGGGAGCCCAATTTCTACATTACACCAAGACTGGTACAAAGGGTATTGCGGGGACTTAATCCGCGAAAAGCCCCGGGTGCCGACAACATAACTAACGCTATGTTACGACATTTACCTGCGGAGGCGATCGCGACGCTCACGCGCCTTTATAATGGCGTACTGCGAACAGGACATTTCCCAGAAAGCTGGAAACGCGGGATCATTATTATGATCCCGAAAGCGGGAAAAAACACACAGGATCCCAGTAACTATCGCCCTATCTCACTATTAAACACCTTATCAAAAGTCTTTGAGAAACTTGTCCTGGCGGCGCTAAAACCGGCTATACAGCTGCGGCCAGAACAATTTGGATTTCGAGCGGGCCACTCGACGACATGGCAACTCGCCCGGGTGATGGATATGGCCCTGAAACGCCATACAAAAAAGGAGTACGTAGCAGCCGTATTTCTGGACGTCCAGAGCGCCTTCGACCGAGTATGGCACGAGGGGCTCTTGTATAAACTAGCCACCACTACTAGAATCCAAGATCGCCTGTATAAAACTCTAAAATCGTTTCTCACAAACCGAAAAGCGATTATTAGAGTAGAAGGACTCACTTCACGCGAGATTTAACTGACTGCGGGGGTGCCACAGGGCAGCTGTTTATCTCCCCTATTATACGCCGTGTACACTGACGACATCCCAGTAAAAGGAAAGACGGAGCTGGCCCTGTTTGCAGACGATACCGCCTTCATGGCAACATCCATGAATCGCAAAAGGGCAGCCACCCTACTCCAACCTACACTCGACGCAATTCCAGAGTGGCTTCAAAACTGGCGGCTCACGGTCAATGTGTGCAAAACTCAAGCTCTCATCACTAGACCAGCCAGGGAACATCCCCCGCCGCTAACTCTTCAAGGGGAAGTTATCCCATGGCAGGAGAAGATCAAATACCTCGGTATAATCATTGATAAGAACTTCACCTTGAAACACTAAGCAGCAGCAGCGCTATCTAGTGCAAGAACCGCGCGGAAAGCGTTACGTCCGATCCTGGGGTCTAGATTGCCTCTCCGAACCCGGATAGGCATCTACAAAACATACATACGATCTAGACTGACGTACGCCGCCCCCGCGTGGTACGGATGCCTTGCACCTTCACAAAAGGATCACCTGGAAAAATTCCAAAATACCACGCTAAGAATGCTTGTGTCAGCTCCGCGACATGTGAGCAATAAAACTATCGCGCGAGACTTACAAGTCGAGAGTCTCGAACATTTTATAAGACGCCTTGCGACAAAGATGTACTACAAGGCGGACGCATCGGACCACCCCCACCTGAGGGGCATCGCTCCGCTACATGCGAGGCCGCCCGAACAAGAACCCCACCGAGAACGCCCTATAATATCGAGTAGAAGGTCGAGAAAAATCACATGCAGACCACAGCTCAGAGATCTCGTTATGCGAGACTGAGCAATACAAGCCAGAGAGGCGAACTCCTACAAGAAGGAGCTCAGCCTCGAAAATCAGACCCGGCCGTTGAAGCAGCCAGCGCATACACTTCCGCAAGAGGGGCTACCCTGAAGCGGTTTCCCCGCACCCCACCCCCCCCCTCGCGGGGGAGGCGTGGGTGCGAGAAGAGCCCGGCGGCGGCATCGAGAGGCGATTGCGGCGATAGAGTCGCGAAAGAGTTCGCGGTCGGGATATTAGGCGCGAAACGGCCCTCGGCGGCCTGCGACATAACATTGTTGTAAATTGAATTTACAATCTCCTGATCTAAACCGCTCTCGAGGAGATTTATGCGAAAATAATCGGTTACAGCTAACGGATCCATCGCGGTGGATCGAGGAGAGGGAGGGGCCGCGAAACAACCTCCCTGCCTTAAGGGCAGGGGGGCACGCCAAACGGTAAGCTACGGGACTATATCGAGTGCGGACCAAGAGAACTGTTTAAAACCAAACAAAGCGAAAGCACAAAATAAATAAATGAGTGGGCGAGACAGAGGACCATGCATATGAATAAAATACTATAACGTAAATAAATAATGGTTAAATAAATAGATAAATAGTAATAAATAGGTACTTACATATATACGGGGGCACAGAAATAGATTACTTTATTACTGAATAGATAAAAATTAACGAAATATATGAGGAAATAAATAGATAATTAAACAAATAAATAATAGTTGGTAAGATATTTAAGAATAAGGAATAGAAAAATGAGTATATAAATAAACGGGTAAATATATAAATAAGGGAATGTCTCACTCACTCAGGTAGATTTTGTACATGTGTGCCACAGCTGTACTCAACTTAGCACTAAACAAAGCACAACGAAATCGAGAACAAAAGATCTCGAACAAAGGAGATATCGGACACATGCGTTCGCTAGCGCGTCCAAAACCGGACTCATACTTCGACATAGCATTTGGGTAGGACTTAACAGTAACCCCAGGTATGATTACAATCTCAGTGGATGGACACGCTAACATATCTATCTTTTCTCAGGATCCCGATGGTAAAGTGTATGATATGTTAAAACAAGTTGGATTTCGTAATATAGACGTAAGGTGTAAACAGTTAATGTACACCTTTCAAAGTCAAGAATTAAAAAGTAAGTCTTTTTTCCTCACAAATTCGCTTAAAATTTATTTTTGCGACAATTTGATTTCTTTCTTTAGATTAGATTTTTAGATTTAATAATGGGTGTTTGATATATGACAAACTATACAATTGTAGTTGTCATTTAAATAGTGTATTTATAACTGTATATTACAAAATATCTTGGATATTTTAATTTCTTAACGAATAAATATGACGAACAAAAATGTCATCTTTATCAAAACGTATATCTGAAGAACAGCTGAACCGATTTCACTAATTCTTTTTTTCGTTGTGTTTGTTATTGTCAGGACAAGATTCTTAAAAAAGCGCATATTTAAATATCCTTAAGGCGTAACGGAGTTCGCGGGCACTGCTAGTAATACTAATAATAAAATACATGACATTACAACAAACATAATAGTTTTGTAAAATTCTGCATGAAAGCAACATATAATATTTTATTTGAATGTGTCCGATCTTTTTCAACGATTATACAAAAAAATGCAGTTTTCCTGTTGGTGATGATGCACCGTAAATCCATAGCCGTAGAGAATCATATTGAGTCAGTTCAATAGCTTCTGAGATTATCGCGAACAAACAAACAGACACACGTGGCAGAGGATTTGGTTTTATACAATGTAATGCTATGACAACAGGATTAGATATGTGAATGCATTGTATACTATATGCCATGTATATATTTAAACTTGCATAAAGTACTATACACCAATTTAATTAAGGGATTCGTTTGTGCAAGACACCATACAAATTTCCGTTGCGACATATGCTACATGAATAAAATGTTTTGCATTTTTTGTTTAAGACAATATGGCAGCAGTTCATCCATTCAAGTTTCCCGAGGACAACATGTATGAAGACTTCCTAAATGATTATTTAGCGATGGCGAAAGAAATGAAACTGATGGACGAGGCCAACAATACATTTAAATTTAATAATAACTTAATAATAGTGCACTGTACAAAGTAGTCTTTCAAGAAATACGACATATAAATTATATTAAAAAAAACATACTATACATGTGTAATGCTGGAATTCAATATTTACTAGTACCTAAGTGCAAAGGAAAATAAACAAATGTGGATGATAGATCTCTTTCATTATTAATTTGGCTTCTGTTAATACGACTATGACTTTAAAATTGAAAAGAATAATAAAGAGTTTATTACAAAAAAGTTAAA
>JACEII010000318.1:0-15462 GCA_014332785.1 Antheraea mylitta | reverse complement strand
TAAAGGACATATAACAACCTATCCTCGACATTATTCGCGGCCTCAGTCACACGGTTGTGTAATACATGACTCTTGAACGACAAATCTTAACGCGCATATAAATTTTTATCTTCTATTCAAGGTAACATAACATCTAATAACGTGCGCGAATTATATTAAGTTTGTTATATAGACTGTATATTTTTCTTGTTTTATATATCCTCATCATTAACTCCGTAGTCGTCATAACTTTTTGCTGATTTTTTAGGACCGAAATATAATTACTAGCAACGGTAAAATGTTAGGTTGAATATTGAGTATTTCTTCATACTACTTGTACTAATTTTATTTTATTTAAACTATTGTTCCGATTCTGAAGATTCTTTCAGTAACAGTAGCGTCACAGTATACGTATCAGAGACAGTACGGAAACTACCTATTAGCGCTCGTCCGGTACACTCACACAAACACGCACATCGCCGAGACCGCTAAGCGGTTTTCGCGACATTGTCCATAGAATATCTTTTAAAACCTCCTGTCGATGTGCATGTTTTCGAGCGTTTGTAGGTTGTTACCCTACTGTCTTTCATATTTATACTATGGTCGTGTATATTATTTTTGAATTTATAACGTATATGATATGTTTCGGGAAGTTCATAACAATCTACTTCATTTTAAAAAATCGACGTATCTGATTGACCTTGTAATTAAAATAGTAAAATGTTGATAACTTCAAGTAACTTAGTAACGGAGGTTACACTGAAACCCGCGTAGTACTTTATTTATCTGTCTAGTCAGGTAAAAGTTCAGATTAAATAAAATTATTGTTTTCCTTTTATTTCTATTTTATTCATTACCGTCTTGAACTCGCGTGTCTGTTTTATACGCGTATATTAATTTATTTCATTTATGTCTTTTTTCATATAACCAGTTCAATCAATCAGAACTACGGCATTCATAATCCAACAAAGCTTGCGCCAGTTATTTACCATCAAGAGTTCTGTTTTAAGAAATTTAAGTGCCCAAAATCAGATTAGCACAAGTTTTAACCAATTAATTATATCAATAACTACTCAGTAAATCATTTATGTACTAGTTATTAGTAAATCATTTAAGAGTGAAATGCTATATTATTCGCATTTTGCCATATAACAACTATCTTCATAATATCCTAATATTTAGATTATAAACATAGGATGCTTCTCACAAATTGACCACGTTGGATCAAACTTAACACCGGGTATAGGTTCAAGAACTCTTCTTCGCGCTCTTCCTTTCTATTTTATTCTACTCATTAACGTTATTAACTAAAAGTGTATCTACATCTTCAACCGGCTTGGAGGCGAGCATGCAATGAACTTAGCCGAAATAACAACTAGCTCAAGGGTACCAAAGTGGCCGAAATTTGACTTGGGCCTTTTCCTTGTGCTCCTTGTTTCCTTGTGCTTGTGTTTCCTAGTTCTCAAATTTGAATGGAAATAACTATACGAGCTAACTAACATGTACACGTTAGTGTTACACATATGTATGTGCCTAAGGTTAACTATCCAAGAAAGAAAGTGAGTGGTGCGATGCATTCACAATAATTGCTATTGATCTCTGATTCGGAATATCACCTTACAAAACCAGGCATGAACACTTTTTTCAGCCAATAGTAACATTACCTTTGCCTATTATTTATCTTATTTAAATATAGATACACTACGGTGAAACAGGCGGCCGGCAATCGGTAGTTGCAGTTAAATCGTTAGCGAAATAGTCTTTATCTCGTATCCATTGTTCTGAAGCAATTAAAGCTTGAGAAACCAGATTGCTAACTAATTTGTACGTCATATATCAAGTCAACAGTAATTTGTTAAATACAGCTACTGCGGCACTTGAGCTTGATTGGATTCAACACTCTTGTGTGAACTAATGACAGGGTATTAGAACTTCGGTAGGGGCAACCGTGTGCTCAGTGTAAATTTAGTCACAGTGACTCGATCGTAATCTCGTTATTAGGTATCAGGCAACGTTCTTATTCTTATTTTATCGTATTAGTTCTAAATAGAGCAGTGATTCCAGAGTTGGGTTCCGTAGAATAGTCATAAATTTTTCTTTCCAAATAACAACGCTGTTGACCTGGAAAGGTCTTTACAGCTTTACCGAACTACCGAGATGAGGACTGAAGGCACTCAGCCGATTTAGGATGCTTGGGCGACTAACTCAAGGGTGCACGGCACACCTCGGCTTGGGCTGTCACCTGTTTTGTGCAAAAATCGCGACCTATCTGAGCTACCGTAAGCTAAGCTATCTAGATATACGTATATGAGTTATTGAAACATGTATGTGTACCAAGCATGCGTGCCTCAACAACTCCTATATGTATTTTGTGTCGGAAAAATTCCTCTGAACTATATAGGATAGGAAAAGGACAAATAAGGGTAGAACTCTTTATCGTTTATTTCTTTGAAAAAGAAAAACAGCGTGTAAGCGTGCAGACGTGCACGTGTGTATAGGTGATGTGTGCGATGTTGTAACAGTGATGTAAGGTTTTGTGTCACTGTATCGCGTGAGCAGCGTACTCAAAGGCTCCATGCCGAGGGAACGGACCTAGGCTTGAGCCTCTGCCGAGGGGGGCCTAATCTGGTGTGCGGGAGCGAAATTTACCTCCAGACCACGGCGGCGTGATCTGTAGTTACGCGGGAGTGGGCGTGAACACGCTCTGTTTGAAGAGACAGGCTGGTACTGATCGTTTGCTGACGTGATTAAATCAGGAGGGTCGGTAAAAATGTGTCGCGGTCGTCTTCTATACTGCGCAGCGTTGGGTACGGGTTCATAATTCGCGGCGGATACTACTAACGGGCTGGGATGATTTGCGGCTTTTTCGAAATAACTGCGTGCGAATGATTTTATATACGCCCACACAGAAGGCTTCTCCCGGTCCCTGTGGAGATCTTTATTCCGGACGTACCATGGGGCACCGGTGATTTTACGTAGGGCTCGGTTCTGGAGAACCTGCAACTTATGAATACGATTTTGCGCGTGTGCAAAGACCGGACAACTGCACGTCTTAATCGGACGGAATAGTCATCAGGGTTCCGCCAAATGTATATTTATACAAAAAATAAAAAAACTTAAAAATAAGTAATAGTTTTTTTTTTTATAATATCAAAGGAGGCAAACGAACTGGTGGGTCACGTGATGTTAAGTGATCACCACCGTCCATAGACACGAGCGACATCAGGGACGTCGCAAGTGGGTTGCCAGCCTGTATATGGGAGAATGGGGAGGGGAAGGAAAGGGAAAGCAGGATAGAGGAAGGGACGTGGGCCTCCGACTCTCTCACTGACCGAACGAAACACAACAATGCAAGCACTGTTATTTCACGTCGGTTATCTGTGAGAGGGATGGTACTACCCCGGAGGAGCCGACCCATTCATGCTGAAACCAAAAATAGCTTCAGCGGGGCTCTACCACCTACCAAAATTTATTAATTTATTAATAAATTATTTATTAATAAATTTCAATCAATTTTAGAAATGTCAGTCTGTTTGTATGAACACGCATCACTGCTGAAGTACTACGTTCTTGTTAAATGAGTTCAGCTTGCTTTTTGAAATTTGATCGGTACACATTTTAAAATGTGTAATTTTGTTACAGTCTTAGTTTTAATAACATAGCGGTTAATAGCGATGTCGATTCCTAGAACGAAAGTTCAAACGTGAGCCTTTTAAATAAATTATTAAAAGAAAATGGAATGGTATCAAAATGATTCCAATTTGACTTTATATAATGACCATGTTTAGATTTTGGACGTAGCAGCCTTTTGTTAGCAGAAATAGTTAATAGAGTTCTATAACAAAAACTTTCACAGAACTTTTTCCATTATGTATTCATGACTCAGAATAAATCGGAGAAAGTGTCTAAAATTCAGTTTACAGAGAGTGTGAACCGAGCGCCTGCCTACTTCAGTGATTTAAGTGAGAGAGCCTTAAGAAAGTTATATTTTACTTGAGTTTTAGACGTGTTATACCAAATATTTATATTTTGATAGTTTTCTCTTGGTTTTCTGTATTTGATTGTAAACTGGTTCATTGACCGTGACTTCGTTCCCATGAAAATCATCGTCATCATCATCCTCAGCCTGTAAGAGACTCACTGCAGGGTCATAGGCCTCTTCCCGAAGGAAGGTATGGCCGTAATCACCACGCCAGCCCACGACGTATTGGTGATTTCAAACTCGGAGAAATCCACAGTTCTATATTTTTCCCACATACAGTAGTTACTACAAGATTATTTCTCAGGTTCAGGTTTCCTCACGATGTTTTCCTTCACCGTCAGTCGATAGTGTTGCCGATTGAAATTAGTAAATGTACGCGAATTCCGAAAAATTCGTTGGTACATGCCGGGGTTCGAACCTGCGGTCATCGAAATAATACTCCACCTGTCTAACCACTAGGCCACCACGACTTCTGATGGTTTTATTGTTTCACGAGAACTATGTGGTACATCTACATTATTTGAGTATTTCATTTATTTTATTTAAGCCTTATACTGGTTTTAACTTACCGCTGTTAAATTTAATTGTTACTACCTAGTTTCTCATCTTCCTAATAATCATAAACATATTTAACCTTGATAGTACACACGCCATTTAAAGGCTCATCAAAATCCCTCCAAACTGTAGAAAATTATCCTAGACACAATATCAAAATCGACATGATAATAGATAGCATTATCAAAAAAATAAAATCCGTAGCAAATTTTATTTTATAAGTTCTTTAACCAAGATTTCCCGTTTGCCTTAAATCAAAAGAACACTTGATTGTTTCCTGTTTAAAAAATATACTAAATTAATAAGTATCTCATTGTTTTATCAAAGTGTCACAGGTGACTTGTTGCAAACAGATAATGCGTATAGTTTAGTGACCGCGATATGCAGTGAGATAAAATTTACGCTCACTTGAACTACATATATTAATTACAATGTGGACGTAAAGTGTAATTTGCATTAATTGACTAATTTTGTCTAGACGACTTAACATTTTCTTTTAAATTTGTTTCTACATAGTATTAGGGGCTATTCGAGTATCACGTAAGCCCTAAGAGTGGGCGGGTCTTCAATTTGCTTATTTTTACTGACATGAGGAATGGGGAAATCTGGATGTGTAGGTCTGATATATGAGGTGTAGTAGGTGGTAGAGCCACGCTGAAGCTACTACTGGTTTCAGCTTAATAGGGTCGGCTCGTCCGAGGTACTACCATCCGATCCACAGAAAACTTATGTGAAGTAACAGTGCTTTACAGTGCATTGTTACATTTCGTTCGGCCAGTGCGAGCGCCTAAGGCCCACCTAGCCCTCTCCCTTCCCTCCCTTCCCTTGCCCAATAATACAGACAATGCACTTGCGACTCCTCTGGTGTTGCTGGTGTCTATGGACGGTGGTGATCACAAAATCAGGTGACCTACCTGTTCGTTTGCCCCCTATGATATAAAAAAGGTGTAAGATCTTATCAACTGGGCTAACATCGCCCTAGTAGCGAACCACTGTAAGCTTATTCCTATATAAACTATAAACTCCTTGTTTCTAGACTTCTTAGCCGCTGCCCATGAATCAATAACAATACCAAAATTGATTCAAAAATGTTGACGCAAATACAGGAGGAGCGGTAAGAGCACTGTTTATTTTTGCTGACCAAGGGGTAATAGTTATTCAGTGGTCATACAGTAATTTAAAAAAAAAACGATTTTACTGATATTTGTCATTCTCTTAATAAAAAATAAAAACAGTTCAGGACTATTTTAGGAATATAATACTTAGTTTGAGATAAATGTATAGTCACGGAATAGATTTGTCTTTGATAATTGTAGTCCGGTGAAACTGTTAAGACCTTACTAGGTCAATAGCGCAGTCAGTTCGAGAAAAAAAAAGTTTGGTAATTGCTTTTTTGAAATATCTTGATATCGTGATTCAAAGGTAAAAGTGTAACTAGAATGGTGCCATCTGTTAGCGTTAATTTAAGTCTTTGTACGGTAATGAATTGTTAAAGAAATAATGTACTCCAAGCTGAATAATAATACGCTACGAGGGAGTTATAACATTAGCGAATTTAGAGATGTTGTAGTTACGGTAGTAAGTTTAAAAGCCTATTCAAGCTTCTTTAATGTAGTAATTAAACCACCTCTTCACACTGTTGAGCTATCTTCACATAATATTGGAGTCAGTAAAAACATAATCGTAGGTTTTCTTCATTTATAATCTCATATTACGGACTAGTTTTTTTATTAATTTTGTGCGTCAACTCAGCCTATTTTCCAGTGGTGTGGTTCTATTATTTTATCGTATAATTAAACTGATGTTACAAGAAAACGATAATATATGAGTAATATGTAAAAGTTCCTAAAAGGGAGAGCTAATATGGAGAAATCACAAACATAACCCAAATGGAAAAACCACGAGGCCAAGGTCGCGTCAACATCGTGTTGTAGCGGGCGACTACCAAATCTATCTTTAATATTTAACGCGTCTCCTATGGGTAGGCGGTAATGTCATATGAAGATCGATACCTATACATTGTTAAAATATAATCCTAGTATTTAAGCCTCGTCGTACTGTCGTATGTGTATTTATTGAATGCTAGAAAATTTTAATATTGCCTTATGATAAACCCAAATCTCCATGAGGTTTTCTAATGTCGCCTTTTATCGCCAAGCATTGTGAATATGTTTTGGCAACTGTACCTACTTAAATTAGTCTTTAAGCTTATTGAATTGCGACCTTATCTCAAGTCGTCATCTAACATAATTTGTGAATATTGTTAATTTGGTACAGCATGAAACAAATACTCCAAGTTTTGTTATTCACGAGCTTATATTTAGATACTTGGATGCACTTTCAATTATGTTTTCTGTTCAGTATGACATAGAAACTTCCGCCGAACCTTTATCTACTTCGTGATTTGAGTTCTACCAACCTTCAGGTTAATACCTGCAGTCTTCTTGCTAATCTTATTAAGCAAATTCCCTTGACATCTTAAAGCTCTACAGTGACCACGTTTATACAGAGATTTAGATCGTTCTTGGCTCCTTAGTTCGTCACAAGCTCTGATGTGGTTATTTCTGCTTCGCGTTAAGTTATTTTGTTTAGCTTCGCATCTGTAAATGTTATTTGTGAAAAGGTTACTTGAGTTTCTTAACCTCTTAATCGCCTTATTATTGCAGTTATGTTAAAGTATTACGTGTATATTGAAACATCCTGAGGTAGGGTTTATGTGGTTTATTTATTAGATGTTATTTTACTGGCTTGTATAATTTTATTATTAGTTGGAACTAGTTTTTTTTTTCCAACGAAGAGTTATATAATGTTAAATTACGATGATAGAGACTGTAACACGCTATGCTTGGATTAGCTTTATATTGATTAGCTTAGATATTCTTAGATATTCTTAGATATAGTAGTGCTTTGATGTACACAGTTGTAATACACTAGTAGGTGTATGGAGAGAATTTTTTCACTTGAGGTTACTAGCAAGCGCAAGAAAATGTACCATCAATTTTAGTGGAGAAAATATTTAATCGCTGTGCTAGTATACGACGTATTGGTGGTTTCAAAAGCCAAGAAATATACGGCTGTTGATTTTTCATATTGAACGGTGGTATACAAGAACAAAAATTTCGAAATATGCAAGTGACCTTTTCTTTATAGTATACTTTCAGCGTTCGGCCACAGCCTCATCTAATGTTATATTACATTGTGGTTTACGATGGAAAACACGCTAAACCCAGAGAGGATTGGTTTCAAGTGCAATTGCCCGAACACACCAACAAGTACTTGACGGCAAATATTCAACTTGAGAGCGATAGCTAGCCAGACGGACTTAGAAAAAGCCATCACGTACTATGATTTCATGAAGATATTTTCCTTCACCGAAAGCTCCAAATTAGTTGCTAGGATTGGAAACTACGCTAATCATCGAAATGTACCAACACGCTATCAACTGAGCCATCATCGCTTAAAGGGTTTTTTTACAGCCATAGCTAGTTGTTACCAACGTCATTAAATTAAATTAAAATCACGATTCATGTTAGCTCCTAGAATCTCAAAGTGGTCGATATACACTCCTAGAGATCGATTTCGAACTTCAAGTTACAAATAAGTTTTGCACCTGTCAGAGACATTTGAATTTTATGAACTCGTAAAAATGTATTACTTAAAAGATGGGGCGTCTACACAATACGTTAAAAATTGGTAAGGGGTCTATGAGATAGACAATTTTGGGGACCATTGTGATAACCATCTCCAAATTGATTCGCTAGTTAGCTGATATGAGCTAGAAGAAAGGAAAACAAACACAGTCATCACTACAATATAACTAACATCAAGCACAAGGCGCTACATTACGTATACTTTAATGGTGATAGGGCACACAATTTATGACACTAATAAACTTTTGTTTACCCGTGAATGAAATTTAAAAAGGCAAATAATAAATAATTCCTTTGCAGTAAGCCGTAATCTGGTCATTTGTGTGTCTTACATTGTACGGTCTACGTCCGTTCATTGTTCGTCGTGTCGGACGCAGTTAGATTTGACATGTTTATTTGTTTATCCGCCGAATGGAATAGACATTACCATTAACAACTAATTGAATATTATAATTTTTAAAAACATTGCTTATCGGCTTCGATTGTTGTTGTATCGTTTATTTTGTTATACATTCAGTGCATGATCCCGGTTGATAAAAAATTATCAATGCAGTTGTAACTTTTTTCAGCGGTGCGGTCTTTTTATAATTCGTAAGTTTATTACCATTAATTACTAACGGAAAATTATAATTTCGAAGTACATTACTTATCAGCTTCGATTATCGTAGTATCATTTATTTTATTATGCATTCAATGCATGATCGCGATTGATAAAAAATCATCAATGCAGTTGTAACTTTATTTGGCGGTGCGGTCTTTTTATTGTTAGTTAATTTATGGTTAGAGGCGATATTCGGCTGCATACATAAGAGAGAACGGTTATGTCTAACCAAGGGTGGTCGGGACGATTGAATGTCGAACAGTTATGAACTTTAAAATACCTGAGGGTTTTCACCTATGTGTCACGTGATACGGGAAGCCCTGGATTTAGACGGGGCTTGTGAGTGCAATGACTTAGTCGGAATTACGGGGTTGTTTTTCTGAGTTTTAAATATTGTTGATAATTGAATTAAAAATCTTAACTGATATTATAAATGCGAATGTGATTTTTGCTTATTCGGTACGCTTTCATGCATTAACAGGTTACCTATAGGCTATATATCACCACCTTAAGGCCAATAGGAGCGGAGCACCAATGAAGAACTTTAAAAATGGGTCTTTTTTCCTCTTGAAAGCTTCCGCTGCGTGTTAGAGTTAGCCCAAAGTATCTATTTCACGCGAACGAAGTGCTGTTTTATAATAAATACGATACTTTTTTTAAGATTATGCTGTCACCAATCTGTTGACCAATACGTCATTAGGTCTACATTCGTTTATATGGAGCTTAAGCCTCTTTGGTTTAAGGTTTTGGATAAGGGACACGTGGAATTCCAAATCAATCGAGATTGTTTGTTTGAGCACGTGGTTTAAACGTAATAACAAACAACTTTTACAATCAGAATGTCATCTACGGTTGATATCGCCCACGACACTCGAGGTGGCAATGATATGTGGGCGGCCAACTAAAGGAGCATAAGTTACCACATGAATATTCAAGCTTCGTCAACAACCTACACGTGTACCACTTCGCCTTATACTGCCTCTTGATGCATAAATGACAGTGTAATTGATATTTCATATCTCGCCTCTATAATCAATAATTCTGGCTAATCAACGGATGTTTAGAATAACCTATGTACTAGTTACACGCACCGGCTTCGCCTACACTGTCCATGAAAGTGAGACCAAATGGTACCTCTGACAGTGCCACAATGTAATGAAATTATATGGCAACTTAGCGTCGATTTATGCATTCTATTAAGATTGTTGAATATTTCTCTACTTCTGTCTTCTGTGTTAACTCACTCACTTTTTACATGGAGATTTGTTGACCCAAAGTTCTCACTTTTCTGTTCAATTTTCATACAAATCTTATAATGATAATACAATGAGCAATTTTTTTTATATCATAAGAGGCAAACGAATAGGTGCGTCACCTGATGTGAAGTGATCACCACCGTCCATAGACACCAGCAAAACCCGAGGAGTCGGAAACGCGTTGCCATCCTGTGTTGGTGGTGAAGGAAGACGGGAAGGTGGGCCTCCGGCGCTCTCACTGACCGAATGAAACGCAACAGTGCAAGCACGGTTATTTCACGTCGGTGTTTCTGTGAGAGGGTCCCATTCATGCTGAAAACAGGTATATAGCTTCAGAGTGGCTCTACTTGGCTTGTAGTGAAGGAAAACATCGTGAGGAAACTTGAATCTCAGAAATGTTCTTGTGGTACTACTTGACGTCGGAAAATATAGAACTAAGTATTCCTCGCAGTTTGAAGTCGCCAATACATCATGGACTGACGCGGTATAACCCATTCCTTCATTTGGAAAGAAGACTACGGCTCTACAGTGGGTATCTTAAAGGTTGATTTTGTGATGAATATGTGTTCCTTCAAATGACCTTCATCAAATATTATCACGTTAAATGATATTGTTATTATTACCACGACAATGAACAAGCAATTATCGCGATTACTCATTCTTGTAAATGACTGAAAACGAATAAGTCTAAAATAGTGGTACAAAAGCTCCACTTTTATAAACGATTGGCACAATTTATTCTAATATCCGGAGCCTTATATCGCGCAGTCTTTTGTTGGCTATTATTCACTGTGATGACTTGTCATTGTCGCCCGTGCTCTTTGACGTGTCACACCACACGTAGCGAAGGAATCGTGGGTTTGACCCCCCTATCTATGGACTTCGACTAAGCAAAAAGATTATCGGTGTTATTACAGAGAAGTTCAATACGTATTGAATACTTACTTTAAAAAGTTACGTTTTCAATGCACCGCGATCGCTGAATGTTCGCCATCTTGCTCTTTATTATTGCTGTTGTATTATTATTTTTGATTTTCGACTGTTGCTTTATCCATGTGTAAATAAATAAATAAATAACCAATTAACTCATTAATATAAATACGAGTAGGTATAATATTATAAATATAATAAGTTTTTCTTCTACCAAAAATCGCTTCACGCAACTGAAGAAATATTCACTTCAAAATATAACTATATAAAGTCAGCGTAATTGTAACCGAGTTTTTTTTTGTTTTCCTTGATTGATAGTTCTACATTTTTGATAGATTAATAATCATTTACAATGTTGTGTTATTTTTTTAATAACTTATCAATCATTTTGTCATTATTACTGGTCGTCCAGTGGTCAAAGTGTTACCATAATTAGAGGTAAAAAAAAATTTATGATTATTGAGTATTGTACAAATATTGAAGATCGTAGACGTAGGGATATGTGAAATTTGATACATAAAGACTTAGAATTGATAAATAAAGAACCCGAATCAACGATAATATTGAAAATTAACTTATTTCCATTTGTTTTTATAACATTAAAGGTCGTCAATTGCTACTCAACAAGAACATAGAGTTGTTGAAAAACAAAGGAAAAAAGTAATTAACTTCTCTATTTTTGCCTTTTTACACATAAATGACGTTTATACACCAATTGTATTAGTCCCATTATATTAAAATAATATACAATAACAATAGATATAAATGGGATAGATAGTAATTTATATTAAAATTGTAATATTACGTGTTTGCAATTTTAAGAGGCTCTGACAACAAAGATAAAACAATATTTTAAAAAAGATACTAAAAAGTAGGTGGTCTTGGTGAATATTTTTATTATTTGAATGGTTATATATATTGCGTCTGTGACATTCTATAAATGTTACAGCGTAGGTTTCCCAACTCTTTCTAGATAGATACCTTTGTATACGAACTATGTAGTAATCTGTTTAAGGAATAATGACAGCTGTGTTTCGTATTATGAATGAAAATATTAGCATTTTGTAAGAAACATGAACAAAATTATTTATTTATATAGAACGAATATCATGAATAAAATATAAATAATTTAGATACAAGACTGAACAAATATAATCGTATGGATATTTTAAAGTATGTATAAGGTAAAACAACTTTTTATTTATACTCTGCCTCCGGATATTCTAATAGATTTACTGAATTTATTGTCGTCAAGCAAATCAACAGAGAGTTATATATTTTGGATAATGAAATACATGTTACTAAAAATATACACATCTCTATTGTACTAATTGTATTTTTTGTATTCTTATAACGCAGTTAATTTTCTTTAAAAATGCATAGTTCTTGGAATTGCTTATTTGTAAGTAAGACTGTTGATGCATTCGGCGCGAGCCAACCGGCACGGTGTTTCCACACGGACGCTCGCGTGCGACCCATTGTGTAACGTAATACCCGCACCACAATGGTCTCCGCACCAGGTACGGACTCACCAAGTTTCGAAGACCAATAATTACCTCCCATCTTTGATTGGTTGACACTCGTGTAAAAATATTTCACCAGTGACAAGAGATACAATTTAATTGAAAAATAAATTACATTAATCACTAACATTTGCTCTCGGCTTCGCTCACGTTAATGTAAAATTGATCTATCTATCTATCTATCTAGAAAGATGCTCTGTGTCCTTTTTTTGTAGTCCAGCCCACGTGTATGCAGAATTTAATGATGAAATTGTAAAAGCGTAGCAAATAAAGTAACTTTCGCATTAATACTATTAGTTAGGATTATCGAAATTAAATAATTAAAGACATATTACTATGGAACATCATCAAAAGTTAACAATCAACTATTATATAATTAATATTGCACATTTTTTTATGCATATTTATAAGCCTATTTTAACTTTTTTATGTTACTTATTATCTTACTAGCTGAGCCCGCGATTCCTTCCGCATGGAACTTAATGTAAAAGAAGAATGACCAGTAAAGTAATCTGAATGTGTCAAGTCCATTTACTTATCTACTTTTCTCTCGTACTTAAGTCGCGTCGTTATAAAAATTACAATAACTTCTGATAGAGAGAACCGATTTTAGTGAAACCTAAACAAAATGTTACTCCAGGATATACTTTACGATTTTCTTGAAGTTTTGTCGCGAACGCAGTACTTTAGCAGTGATACCTGTTCATACAAACAGAGAAACAGGTAGGCAGACAGACATTTCTAAAAATGATTTAAAATGTATTTTAATATTTGTAAATGTAAATTGTAAAAATGTATTTTAATATCTGCAACAATCTTTTTCACAAAAATCTAAAATATACACACACGATAGATTTATATTCTTATTATATGTATAGATTATCTGATAGGATAGTTGTATGAATAAAGACCCCCCACAAAAATTTGTTTGTTTCGGCCCTGTGTAAACCTTCATGCAAATAGCGTGTACATAGGTACTTGTAATTACTTCGCAGCGCCTTGCACTCTGTCGAACTCTGTACATAATACCTCCAAGTACCTCCAACACACCGAGTCATAATTCACGGAGGGTGAACGATCACTGCAGACCGTTTTTCGTAGGAATGAGTTTGTGGTTAGTGGAGTATCTAAAACAAATATTGTTGTACAAATGGACAACATTTATCAAAGATACTAGACGTTAAATAACCTCTGTCCTAGTTCTTTATATGATAATTTCGTTTTGTAAATATTCTTCAAGTGTTCCTTATACTACGATTACATTAATAATTCATTACTCAATACGAAATATACAGACGAGGAAAGATGTAAACATATAATACTGATTGCTTTTGTTCTGTGAAATGATTAGAAGTTCATTAAGAACTTCATCATCATTAAATGTTTTACATCGATAATAGTGGATCAGCTAGAAAAAAAGATGTTAAAAACCTTAGCATGAACAAAGAAATTTAGTATATGTTGTTGATGAGTACGTCCGGTACCGCTACGACACACACGAGAGGCATGACTACAATGCCACCGGAACATTAACAAATTTAAGCTTTTAATTTTGTTTTATTATATGCTGTATATGACATAAATTAATGATTATTTGCATTTAAATTTATGGGTGAAAACATTTGGGCCTAATATAAATAAAGTAGCGCGTTTTATTAAACATATATTTAAATTGTTACACGGTTTCCTAGAATATCCTGATTTTCTTCAAAAATATCGTTCAGTGTCCCATGTATAGGTAGTCGTTTATTTAACTGGCAAAATTTTTGATCTACCATTACTAAAAACTGTCGCAAGTCATCAATAGCCCTCTATATCGCATGCTTTCTTTTTGCAATAGATAGCTTTCTTCTCGAACTGACTACGCTATTTACCTAGCATGGTCTTAACTGCTTCACCGGACTACAATAATAGCTTACGTTTCAAAATTGATATATACTTTTATATACTTCTTTGGCCTTAACTACAAAAAAAGTGCTTAATTTTTCTTTGTATTAATGCACTTTTTCTTATTGTGTACAAGTTGTGTTCACTGTAGCTAGTTACATGTTAAATTTTGATCACGGAACTCAATTTTGTAGTCCTTAAATACATAAACCTAGTAATGTAACTGAGATCGTTCAATATTACCCTTAAGCAACACGCTATTTAAATCTCATGAGGTATTGAAACTTGTAAGCAAGAGTGTCAACTCAGTACGGGAAAGTTCA
Organism: Antheraea mylitta; assembly: GCA_014332785.1. Taxonomy (NCBI): domain Eukaryota; kingdom Metazoa; phylum Arthropoda; class Insecta; order Lepidoptera; family Saturniidae; genus Antheraea; species Antheraea mylitta. Next base: position 776 of record JACEII010000318.1, on the reverse strand, counting down.
ATCCTAAAATTTGATACAGTAAGCATGGTAGGTAAAAGAAACTTGTTCTAGAAGGTATAGCCCACACATTAAATAATAAGTACAAATTAAAACAGTGCCGCCTTCTTTAAAGTTCATTTGAATATGCGATACGCATGCGCCGTTGTCGCACTATATACGGTCCGTATAATGTTCCCTTTCGAACTGGTAATTGGGACTTCCGTTCTTTATTGAATTGTTCAGTTCTATCCCCGTTGCAATGGCGGTTTGTACACCATAATACGCATGGGAAATAGTTATTGTATGACAGTTATATGTAGTTTTTTAAATTGTTACAAGGATTATTAAATTATAAACTAGAAAGTTTGTTACTGTTTCACACAAAAACTACTGAATAGACTTTAATGCAACATTACAGTAGGTAATATAAGTGTATGCATAAGCTTGCATAGAATAGGTTAATTTATAGAGATATTGCTTAGATTAGTCTAAATATTGGGTTGTTTCGGTATGGTCTTAAGTTCTTAATTACGCGAAGACATCGCATGATGTCTGCAGTGAATTTATGAAAACGGAACCTGTTGGTAATAGAAGGACTGTCGAGTGTTCAACTTCTAATATTTTACCTAACATTTATTATCAAATTAATTCATACTAAATTCATTGTAAACAGAATAAGTAACTGCTCAAATAATCAACAATATAAACGGATTTTCATCTTTTTATAAATACTAAATATTCAATCAAAAATTTTTAAATTTAATTAAACACATTTAACCTAATTTACACTCGTAAGA